>JXPH01013509.1:526-18261 GCA_001014845.1 Mochlonyx cinctipes
CTGGTGCTTCCAATTGGCAGACTTTCTTGGATAACTCTGTAAATACTTTTCCGATCCTCTTCAAAATTTGCACATATCATCTTTGTCGAAGTCTCAATCCAGTTCCTATCACATAATATACAATAAATATGTTGAAAAGCTACATAATCCACTTTGTGGTTTCCTACGTTTTTCAATTGAGTACCAATCTCGATCTATTATTTTATTTTTCGTCTTAGGACGGGCATAAAAACTAGTACTTTTAAATAATAACAAAACATTTTCGCAATCGTAAATATAAATTAAATTAATTTATTTCTGGGTGGCAGCAATTGGATTGGGACAATTAAACAACTCTTTCTCCGTATTGTTTTCTTTTTCCAAATTAGTTTTTTTTTCATTTTCATCCTCTTTTAATTAGAATTGTACAGTAAACAAAAAATTTGAAATTATGCCAAAAATACTTTAATACACCCTAAACATACATAGAAATGAAAATGGAACAAACTTTTCAAATTAAAACATATATTAAGAAGCACTTGAAAAATAAAATATAATGAAAAAGCAATAAGTGAAATTGAGAATCGATTTTTCGTTTGATTTCGGGAAAACTATTTTTCCTTTTATAGTAAGGTTGTGCTTACTATAAAAGGAAAAATAGTTTTTAGATATTCTATTTAAAGAGATATCAATTAAACCGACAATCAGTAGAAGTGAAGAGAGGCACAAACAAAATAATACTACTAACGCCCCCTCTTACATTTCGCCACTCAAATAATCTGAAGTAAGATTTGTGACATTGAAAGTTCCGATAGGTAGCACTGATTATATACAACTGTTTGTTTATGTCCGTGATGAAAGCTTTCAATTGGTAATATATCATATTAATAACAGGCGATAATGATGTGATTTAAATTTTCTGTTTCTTCATTAATATTTCAGAATAGGGCGTGTGATTGACGTTTCTTGACAACGAAAACGGCGTTATGATAAATCGGGTGATTTTGACAGATATATTCAGTATATTGACCACCGGTAGTGCTCAAAAATCTATGATCTGGAAAACGTTTCCCATAACGCCATCTTTTACAAAATAGAATAATTTATAAAAATATAGCCAATAAGCTAATAGCTTTGATCAACTCCCATCCCCAGGTTCAATATATTTAACCACATTACCCCGTTTCTACAGGACGAGATAATACACTAGTTGGTAATATAACGCCTTTATCCTTATCCTTGTTTACAAACTTTTAAATTTCTTTGAATAGAATATCTCTGACACAACTAATAACCCGCATGATATTGAATAGATTGACACTGAATTGAGCTGATATCGAGCAGAGAAATAAGGTAGAAAAAGGGAGCTAAAAGATCAATACATTTTAGTCTCGAATTGCGTGATCAAATTATATATATACTTCACCGAACTTTTTTATGTAATATCACAAAAGCACTTTATATATTTGATTTGGCCATTTAGCTATTTACAAAATAAATAAATTTTATTCCGTTTTTCATCAAGTGAAAATAGAAGTTAAAAAGAGCCTGCAGGGGTGTGTTGTTGAAAAGTCGAGGAAAAAAAAGAAAGTTTAAGGCGTTTTCAGTAATGACGGCTTACGACTAATTAATTAGGGTTGGCTACCGTTTGCCGGTTCGGATTTCTCTCGTAAATACTAATTTGTCTAACTCCAGGTTAAGTATATCCTAATTTATTGTTTTTTTGTCTTCACATTCACAGTGTGTGAAAATTTCTATTTTTTTATTCTTCTTCCTTTGAGGAGCTTTGCTATAAGCTTAAGTTTGTTATGTTATGTCTTCAATCAGAGTTTACGGGGGAGGAGAGAGATTTCTTATTTGAGGAAAAGTTAAATAAGGTTATATATTTTATGATTATTTTCATAACACCCTTAATAATTAATTTTTTTATTTAATTTTACTATACCTACAGATACAAGTTAAGAAATTTACAAATTTATGATTGAATTCAACCTAAGTTGAATTGAAATGTTTTGTTTTGTATAATATTAGCTTTTCTTTCATCATAGAAATGAAAAACTACTGTATTCAGTAAAAATAATTGGTTCCTCCGGAAAAGTTGCCCCAAATCAGCGGTGCCAGATCCAGACACTATAGCTCAATATTTAATTTGGGTTATCTCTGCCGTTTACGAGGTCATTCTTTCACATTCATACTAAATATTTGCTTCAAAAATGCCTGTATAAAACACAAATAAGAAGGCTTATCGTAAAACCTTGGTGTGATAATCCAGATTTAATATTGAGCAAATGTCACTGCTCCAAACGTGAAAAAAATGTATGTATATTATAAGTGTCTATTTGCCTGTCTGCCTTTATGTTGGATAAGTCGCGTAATTCAACCGATTTCGCTGAAATTTTCTCATAAAATGTAAAAACAAGTTGATTAATTGGGTCTGGGGGCTCCCATATGAATTCCCTAAACTTTTTCAGAAATCTTGAGTTCTAATAATTGGAATGATCTTAAATTTGAAACATAATCTTGTCGTACGTATCCAAGTACAGTTCTTAAAAAAAATTGACCCAGGGACATTGGGATCTGACGGCTCCTATGTACCAAGAACTCCCAGAATTCTTGAGTTCTAGTGATCGGCATGAGCTCAAATTCGGAATATAAACGTTTGGTTAGTATCCAAAAATAGTTCCTAAAAAAGTTTGATGCGACATCGGGATCTGAGGGCACCTAGGTACCAAGAACTTCCAGGATTCGTATAAGTTCTAGTAACCAGAATGAGCTCAAATTTGGAGTAAACGCTTTTGGTAAGCGCTCAAAAACAGTACCTATGCTAAATTTAGGATAATGTCATCCATTCTTTGTGCTTAGAATTATCAGTCTTTCTTGGACAACTCTCTAGATACTTTTCCGAGCTTTTTCAAAATTTGCACATAAGATCTTTGTCCAAATCTGAATCCAGTTCCTATAATAAAATATACAATAAAGAAAGAAAGAAAAGCTATACAATCCACTTTGTGGTTTCCCACGTTTTTACCCACAAACTCGCTACAAGCTTAAATATTCTAACTTTTATCTGGAATAAGAAGGGTTCTGAATTCTTCGGCTTAAAGAAAAATCGAATTTTCATAAAAAAAATTCCATGAAAAGGAAAAGCACGAAATCTGGATTAAATTTTATTCAATTTGAAGTATGTACCAAAAAATATATTTATAGGGTAATGCTGGGTAATTCCACCATTTTAGCTTTACTTTCTTTCTCCCATCAAAAAATCTGGTTCTGCGGGAAAACTCCAAATGGTCTGAGACGCGAAAAAATCGAAAAAAATCTGTCTGTGTGTCTGATAACTTACGTAGTTCTCAACCGTTTTGGCTAAAATTTTATGTGGGAACTTTTCTCAACAAGAGGAAAGACGAGTTCCTTAATGGGCCAAATCAGGCCACGGGTTCTGGGGGCCTGTACACAATTTTCCAAAAATCTTTATTTTTAATGATCGGATTAAGCTTAATTTGTTATATAATCTTGTGGAAAGTATCCAAGAACAGTTCCTAAAAAAGTTTGGCCCTAGGACATCGGGGGTTCCTAGATACCAGGAACTTCCAGAATTTTTGAGTTCTAGTGATCGAAATGAGCTCAAATTGGAATATAAGCTTTTTGTAAGCCACAAAGCGAATTATATAGCTTTCTTTTTTATATATTATATTTTGTACGATAGGAACTCGATTAAGACTTGAACAAAGATTATACATGCAAATTTGGAAGAGGTTCTGAAAAGTATTTACCGAGAAAATCTAGTAATTGAAAACACCAGGAAGGTATGAGATTATCCGAAATTCATAAGAACTGTCTCAGCTCATTCCAANCACTATTTTCTGAATCCTGAATATATTGTAACAATCTTCAAATGCTGCAATGGAATACCTCAAAAAAAATCAGGCCTCATAAATATTAGGCTCTGCCTTATGCGTTTTGCCGTTCTGTAAGGCTGTAGGACGTGGTGGTGGGACATTCATCGTTATTCTTTTTTCTGTGATATTTGATTTTGCGAAAATCCTGGTGCATGAAAGCTCCTAGATTCCGAGGTCCTAGAATTAATTTTTTGGTATACTCACTCAAGCATTAAAGAGATTTAAGTTTTTAATCAGAATTCAGGAATTTGATTTTTTAAGCAAAATTTTTACTACAAAAAATATTTTGATTGCTGCAAATTTTTCACCGCTACAGTTACTTGCTGCTGCAAGTGTGTAACCAAAATTTAAAAATAGCTGAGATATAGTTTGTGTAAGAGTATAGGGGGATAGGATTGTCGATCGGGAGGTTGAGTGGTTGGCATGCTAGCCTCACATCCACTAGGTTCCGGGTTCAATTCCCGGTAGCTGCTACTGTGTTCAGTTGAATTGGAATGTTGATTTTCAGTTTGTAATAAATCTGTATTTTCAATATTTCTGTAAAATAGAACACAGTACAGTCTGGCTGTGAAATATGCATACACCAACTACCATCTTCAGTTATAATCTAAGATTGTGGTGGTATGTGAGGTTAGTCAGTTTCTTTGCAATAAAAATTGAACACCAACTTGATAGGCTCAATGAACTGGTAACTCATTAGCATAACCATTAAAGTTGTGGTGGTTTGGAATCCACTATAAGCTGTAGGTCCACTAATACCTAGAAAGTTCTCTGAAATATAATGACTCACCCGGTCCCAATAGGGTACTATTGGCCTTATTATTATTATAGTGGGATAGGACAGATGATCAAAAGATACTTTAAAAATTTAAAAGAATCATCTCATATCGTCAAAAATAAGTCTGATGACGACGCTTTACACCACGACTAAAAATAAAGCCAGCGGCGGCGCAATAAGACTCAGCGTTTACGCGCTACCGCTTGGTGCAAGGGTCTGATCCAGATCGTTCTTTGTGAATGTCAAAAAAAATGTTTAGTGAGTAACTTTGTTCCAGTGAAAAAGATCTTGTTTTTCATACTCATCTTGGTTCTCTCAAACAAGAAAACTTGTTTGTGGTCAGCAATGCCTTGTTTGTACTAAACAAAATTTATATCACCTTGGTTTTATCAAACAAGATCTTTTTTGGCTTGGTTTTCCCTACCAAGATTAAACAAGATCCTGTTTCTCTCAACGTAGCCAATATACAGAGGTTTAACACACGATGGAAAAACTCGAATGACTAGCTGTACCCCACAAGGCAAGGGGCCACAGTCTTTAAAAAGAAATAGAATCCATTCTCAAACCTTTACAGCTGCGTTAAACAAGTGCGGATAAAAGTTGATTTCTCCCAAAAGAGTCATTTCTTCCTCGAATCAATAAAATTGTAATTTTGTCGCAAACGAAATTAATTGTTTGAAAATGTTTTATGTAAATATTATTCTTTTCTTCTGATTTCATGAAAAAAACGTTTCTCTGTGTACAAAAATATACAATCGAGTAGAAAAGAAAAATGGTTTACAGACATGTACAAATAAACACATTTTCCGTAAAAACAAATCATAATAATTATTAAAATTGTGATCTATTTTTAGGTTAATATGTAATAACCACTAAACCATTCCTTCTAAAAAATTAAATTCATTGCTGATAAAAAAAATAATTTTATCATCTCTGGGTGCCTTGTTGTTGAAATTGAGCTTGAGTTTAAAAGAAAAAGATCCAGCCGATCCGACTTCATGACTTAAACTTCTATTTTTTTTCTATTCAAATTAAATTTCACGCGGGAGGGGTCTAATAGTTGCTAGCTTTAATAAACGCTTACAGATTATGCAATCTGTATTTCAATAAAATCAAACTAAAGGCTTTAATAAACTATAACTAAAGTCGCCTGAGATTATGCAATTTTTGTTTCAATAAAATCAAATTTAAATAAAATGACGAACTTTTGTTTGGGATCCCATAGAAGCCTATGTCCGATTGGGCTCTCATATAANCTGTATTTCAATAAAATCAAACTAAAGGCTTTAATAAACTATAACTAAAGTCGCCTGAGATTATGCAATTTTTGTTTCAATAAAATCAAATTTAAATAAAATGACGAACTTTTGTTTGGGATCCCATAGAAGCCTATGTCCGATTGGGCTCTCATATAAATGGATCACGTGTCCTTATCAAATAAATACCTCCTGCACAATTTCTGCTCCATCGGACAAACCGTCTAGGAGTTTTATTGAGAGATAGAAATTGTAAATGATCGTACAGATATTACAGACGTCCACAGCATTTTGATCGAAAATGATTCTTATGGGTCCAAAGCGTGTTTTTAAGTTGATTTGGACGATTTTCATTTTTGGACCAAACGCATGACTTCCACTTTTAGAAGCTAAAGTAAAAAACTGAATTTAAATTGATGCGATGAAAGAAAAATAATGATTTCCAGAATAATTTTCAAGTTTACATTTCGAAAAAAGATTTATAGGGGAAAATAAATAATTATAGACAACACATTATTTAATTACTTAAACGCCCACTCTCCGCTCCCCCAAAGAAACTAACATGCTCCATACCCATATACCCTTTCTGTTTTCGTGAACATGCATCATTAAAATAATATTTCTTTTAGAAAACAACATAAATTTAAGAGTTTATACAAAATTTAATTATCCAATTGATAGATATCATGCAATCGTTTAACTTTCAATTTACTTTATATTCTATTTTGTGCTATTTTTAAGGGAAGTTGGAGAATGGTATATGTTATTGTAGAAAAACATTTCATGTTCATTTTTATCGTTGAAAAACATCAATTTTAATAGGATATTAACGATCGAATGAGCTTACAATAACCGATGGGATCGATATTCCAGCTATTATTATATTTAAACCATGAAGGAATAAACTAATCGAGTGTCACGGGAATAAATATTTTATTCGTCTAAATTTAGATCACTTTCCAAATTCAAAATATAATAAATAATAATAAGGCCAACAGGTACCCTATTGGGACCAGGCAAGTCCTCAACTTTCTAGGTATTAGTGGACCTACAGCTTATAGTGGATTCATAACCACCACAACTTTAATGGTTATGCTAATGAGTTACCAGTTCATTGAGCCCATCAAGTTGTGTTCAATTTTTATTGCAAGGAAACTGACTAACCTGACATACACACATATACCATATATAATTGTGTATGCATATTTCACAGACTGACTGTACTGTGTTCTATTTATAGAAATATCGATAATGCAGATTTATTACAAACTGAAAATCAACATTCTCATTCAACACAGCAGCAGCTTCCGGGAATCGAACACGGAACCTAGTGGATGTGAGGCTAGTATGCTAACCCACTCAACCACCCGGTCATCAAATCGGTCCAAATTCAAAACTACCAACAATGCATTTTTGGAAAAAAAAAAAAAAAAAAAATTATNAATTTTATTGTAACACTTGAAATAAACAAATTTGTAGGTCACCATGACAACTAGTGATTTTAATTTAAAATTTTGAACAAAATCGGTTAACGGATTTACAGTATTGACCTTTTTCACAATATCTTTCGAATCCGTTAAGCGATTTTGGTCTTAAAGCTGATAAAGTTGATAACTTTTGCATGGAAGCCCACAGAAGCCTTCGACAAATAAGGCTCAAAATTTCGGTACGTCATTTTTATGTGAAGTAAATTTCATGTTTCGATTTTGAGCTAAATCCAAGAAGCGGAACTAAAGATATCTTAAAAGCCTGTTGGGCCCCGTTTTGACACTGTTTTCAGCAAAGCCTATATCTACAGAACTGTTGAATCGATCAAGCTGACATTTTTAGAAAGCGTTTTTGAAAGTCAATGCAAATTTTTTTAGCAATAAAAATTTACATCCGTTGAACTTTATGTTTTTTCTACACCTTGGGACCCCAATTGTCTATAACGTGTTACCAAATTTCAAATTGGTATCAGATAACTTTTTGTTGGAAAATACCACATTATTAAGCTATATAAGTTGCCCGACTATTAGAACAATTTTCAAAAGTTTTTTTTCCCACAATTCAACATTTATGTGCCATATGCCCTTATTCGAAGCATTCATTTGATAGGTCGAAAGGTGACTTTCAAACCAAAACGTTTTGTTGCCACCTCTTGGAGCCCAAATAGCGTACAACGTGCTGCAGCTTTGCAAGGTGCCATGCCCCACACTTGTGGTTTGAAATGGTTTTCTTTGAGATAGGACAGTTTCAAGTCATTTTTATTCAAAGCAATTTCAAAGAGTTCAAAATAACCTTTGCAAGGCCCTAGTGCCCAAAATATCCAAGGGACTAAATTTGTTGATATCAGTGTTAATGTGCAGGCCAACACCATTTTCATTGTGACTAAAAAAAAGCTTATGTTTTCAGTAAAATTTGAAAAAATTTGGTTATTTGAAAAAGGTTGCTTCCAATAGTCTGAATCGTAAAAAAACGTTCTTTTATATTTATGAGGAAACTGGATTTAAACTTGGACAAAAATCATGTGTGCAAGTTTTGAATAGGACCTGAAAAATATGTACAGAGTTATCCAAGCAAGCCTGGTAGTTAGAAGTACCAGCGACAGATGATATTATCCCAAATTTAGCATAAGTACTGTTGTCGGGCACTTATACGAGGGTCGATCAATAAGAACCCGTGTTTGGAGATAGGTGGTGTTGCTGATAGAACTTGGCATTACCGTCTTGTACTGTCATCTGTCACATGACACCATACTAAATTTCAGACTGATTCATAGGTTAGTTTTTATTTTGCAGCCAGTTGTAGGTATCAGCCGTGTTTCGTGTTTCTCGATAAAATGGAAAAAGAACAATATCGATCCGTAGTCTCTTTTTATTTTTGGATGGAAAAACATGTCAAGAAATAAAAGCAAAGTTTGATGCTGCCTATGAGGACCCTTCACCATCTATGACAACGGTAAGATATTGGTTCAACGAATTAAAACATGGTCGTACATCTATTTTTGTTGAGAAGCGCCCAGGCCGCCCAGCAGACGTGGTTACCGAGGAAATCGTTGAAAAGTTTCACGACATGATTCTTGCTGATCGCCGAACGAAAGTGCTCGAAGTAGCAGAACCGTAGGCGTGTCATACGGAACGGCAATTAATATTTTACATGATAAGTTAAGCATGAGAAAGGTGTTGCCCGATGGGTGTCATGATTGAATACGGTGGACAACAAGCGGATACGGCTGTCACCGTTGATGAAACCTGGATCCATTATTNTCGAAGTAGCAGAACCGTAGGCGTGTCATACGGAACGGCAATTAATATTTTACATGATAAGTTAAGCATGAGAAAGGTGTTGCCCGATGGGTGTCATGATTGAATACGGTGGACAACAAGCGGATACGGCTGTCACCGTTGATGAAACCTGGATCCATTATTATACGCTGTTTCTTGTCGTTCTAGATAGAGTTTTGATACGAACAACAAAAAACAAGCCACGGTGTACCATTTGGAACCCCCTCATACCACGAGTGAGTTTGGAGTCACTAGATTTTCCTGACGATAAATGTGAGCTAGCACATAAGCTAGTGGACATGCAACATAAAGTGAACGACCTAGAACGAGGGTCTGCTAAAGCTGGGCTGAAAATCAACGTTAGCAAGACAAAAGAAATGCGCATAAATGCACACTGCAATCTTACTCTAATGCTCGCCAACAACCCCATAGAGCGAGTAAAGCAATTCCAGTATTTGGGGAGTATTGTTAGCGAAGACGGCGATGCGGCTAAAGATATTGAAACCAGGGTTAAAAAAGAGCGTGGTGTATTCATCGTTCTTAATCGTATGGCGAAAGAAGTTTGTCACCAAGCACTTGTATACAAACCACAAGGTAGCAGAAGAAGAGGACAACTGAAAAACAGCTGGCGTAGCGTCGCTCAACGCAAGCTAATGCTTGGGCAGTTCAAAGTGGCAGGTGTTCGTTCAACAATATATGGGACTTGAATCAAATGGCACTCCGACGTATGAGATGGCCTATGCTCTTAGAGGCAGTTGAACATCACCGTTGGATAAGGTGAAAAGTAAAGTAAAGTAAGTTTTGATTCAGCCCTGCAGGCTAATTAATAATAGAGCTACAGAAAATTTCAGCGCTATCGATACACAGTGGTTTAGGTTGTAACGATGACCGAAAAAGGATTGTACGAACCTTGAAATCCTTACGAACTGACCTCCACATTGATGACAGTCATCCACAACTGAAATTTATAGGTTTCTTGAAAAAACTCAGTTTGAAACCTAAAAATTTCAATTTTGGATTGTCATCAATTAGGAAGTCAGTTTGTAACGTTTGCAAAGTTCATTTAGGTCATACAAAAACTTGTCTATAAGTATACGTAAAAAAAATTCACTGTTTTGAAGTTTTGTTGTAGTGAAATTTTGTCATGCGAAAATTCGAATGCGACGACTTGTGGGATAATCAAATCATCATAAAGATTTTTGAAGGATTGTCAGAAGATTATCAAATAATTCTTCACACCCCTCGGGCAGTCTTTTAAAAGATTCATTGCGTTTATTTATCCTCCATATTTCCTATCATTTATATTTGTTACACCCTCTAGTAGTTAATCTCTTAGTATAGTTCCTGTCCTGAGGATATTTGTATTTATAAAGGGTATTATACTACTTTGATGTTCTTTTGATGAACTTTCATTTTGAGGTGTTCTATCGATTGTCTTTGATCTTCTACAAAATATTTCGGTTATACAATATTAGACACTAGGCAAGGCTAATGTAAAATGTAATAATATTTCTATTTATTCAACAGAAGAGGCGAAAAACTCATCCCCCACACAGAAATAATTCCAAAGTATAACCAAAACCATCTAAGAAGTAAAATTTGCAATATATCACGAAAAGGTAGGCAAACATTATATCAAATAAAAGTCTCGATTATTTATTTGACATCCACATTCCCCAGCAGCTTCCACCTCCACCTTAAACTAATTAAGAGTTTATACCCAACAGTTGTCATTCATCATTTCAATATAGTTGACACTCTTAAAAATCTTCGTCGTCATGCATACATAATAAAAAATATAGGTTAAATTATTTATATTCATGAAAAGCTTTTCAAATTCTTTTTGAAATTTAATGTATACATTGTCAAGTCAAGGTAAGCTATTAGAAGAGCTTGCTAATTAGTGGCGGTATTTATACGTAAATAAATGCACGTTAAATGCGCTTGCAAACAAAATCTCTTATTTAAGTTTTTCTTTCTTTCTTCGATCGTATCTATAGATATAAAAGAAAAGCTTATGTATTCATTAAAATATAAAAATAATTGGTTCCTCGGAAAAGTTGCTCCAAAAGGTCTGAAACAAGAAAAAACAAAAAAAAAGTTCGTGTATGTGGCTGTGTGTCTGTGTGTCTACCAGTTTGATAGCTCGCGTAGTTCTCAACCAATTTGGCTGAAATTTTGTGTGGAGAATTTTCTCTACAAAAGTAAGGACGAGTTCGTTAACGGGTATCCAAGAACAGTTCGCAAAGTTCAACCCTGGGACAATCGGGATCTGAAGGCTGCTGTGTAAAAGGAACTTTCAGAATTCTTGAGTTCTAGTGATCGGAAGAAGCTCAAATTTGGGATATAAACTTTTGGTAAGTGGCCAAAACTAGTTCAGATGGTAAATTTAGGATAATATTATCCATTTCCTGAAAATCCTGTAAATACTGTAAAATATACAAAAAACAAAAAAAGGAAAGCTTTATAATCCACTTTGTAGTTTCCTACGTTTTTTACTTTAACTCCTAAAAGTGAAAGTCATGCGAATGGTTTTTAAAAACACGTTTTGCACCTCTAGGAATCATTTCCGACCAAAATTGGGTGAACCGTCTAACAGACGGTAGGGTTGGGTAATCCGTGTATCCGTTTTTCTGTACCTTCTGTACCTCCAAGATGGTTTGTCCGATCGCGCTGAAATATTTGTTGAAGTATTCATTTAATAAGACCACGTGATCCATTCATTTAGAGTACAATCGGACAGAAGCTTCAGCGGGCTCCCACACAAAAGTTCGTCATTCTATCGATAAAAACGATATAAATCACACGTTTTATCAATAATTTTTTTGTAATTTTGGGCAAAATTATAAATTTGTACCCATTTTACACCAATCATTTCATGCCAATCGTACAGACGCTTCTTTGGAGTCCCATACAAAGTTGACATTTGTATGCCAAAAATGATGAATTTTTATAATAAAACGGAGTGACGTTATCAATAATCAGTTCATCCTCCCGAATGGCACCCCTAATTAGCCGAAGCGACGGTCGGAGTGAAGGTATAAGAAAATAAAGAAGCCAAAGTCATGATGCCGGATCGGCTTGGTTTTTTTTGTCTGTTTGTGATAATAATACCATTTTGTAGAACATTGAAAAAAATTGCCATTTTGTTGCAACAACGTACTGGAGTACTGACTGCGGGAAGTAACTAGATCTGGAAACAGACGTCGTTAAACGTGGGCGTTCTAACGATGAATAAGTTGATGTAACTGCAACCGTAAGTAATCGAATAAGATGGAATAATAATATTGATCGGCTGTGTCTTGTCAGAGCACCATAGATCTAGTAAAGTGCCAAAGAATATCAATCACGCCCACCAAACATAGCAAAAATGGATCCAACTGAATATAATTTCTTGTTTCTTCAATTTGGCGCGAAAGTATCTGCAAGTAACGTTCAACGAACATAATCTTACGTTTGTTCTGCAAATAACAAAAAAGTCGTTCAAAAAAGGCTATGCCAACCCAACATAACGTTATGTAGAACATAATATTATGCTTTTCCAAGTTTTGACAGGTCATAGCTTGTGAAAATATAACTTGAGAAGGAACTAGATCTAGAGGCAGACCAAGCCAAACTTGGCACCGTTCCGTCAAGTTAGAGTTTGGTGTACGCAACAATGAATAGACGGACGTAATGGAAACCGCAAAGGACCGAATGAGATTAAATAACACTATTAATTGGCTGTGTCTTGTCGGGACACCATAGGCCCTTAAGTAAGTGAGTAAGGATATTCTAATTGGTAATATAACAGATATAATAAGGTGTTCAAATTTACCACATACACCCGAATAGGAGTCTATCTTGGTGCATATTTCGGGTTATCGTGAAATATCTATCATGTTTCAAAGAGACTTGTACAAAAGAAGTGACAATGCTCAACATTAGACAACTCTATTGTGAGGTATGAAAAATGGAGCTGTCTAAGCATTCGCGCTTATTTTGTACACTTAGATAAACAATTGGTTTTTGATCACAATTTTATCGTTGGATTTTCAAGGTGGTTGCCCTAATTAGCGTTACATTGAAGTACAGAAAATAGCTTTGCTAAAGAAAAGTTTGCATTAGAATAGAATCAAATGTGTCCTCAGGGACTCGCATTTGGTTCTAATTCATATAAGAATTGACTTTTATTGTGTTGAAATTTGTATTTAGAGTGGTAGAATCATGAGTTAAAGAATATTATCACTTTTTATGACACTAATAAAAAGTTTTCATTTTCATTTTCCTTTTCATATTTTTTCTCATTTTATGAGAAAGTTTTATTACAAATTTTCTTTCAAATGGAAATAAAAAGGTGTTTTTAATTTTATGCTTGATTTTTTGTGGTGAGGATTGATTGGTAAAATTTTGTTGTTGCTGAGTAACTTTTGGTCACAGTATTTTCTCTATTATCATTTTGATAAGGCCCAAAAGTTTTTAATTGAAGATCCAATCCGATTTACATTCATTTCATTGAATCGTGTACATATACGCTTCTTATACCTATACTGGCCAAATTGACGCTCTTACAAAAATCACACCCTATCCCCTCTCTATAACCTTTCTTTTCAGGGTTGGAGTACACATTAAATGATGCCTACGAGCGAGTTTCGGTGCTTCAAAGCTAAATCCATAAAAAACGAACTAACTAAATTGGCAAATTTGACGGACATGTTTGTTCGGTTTGTTCAATTAAGGAATTCTGTTAGTCTGCTCGATTTTTCGTCAACAAACACAAGTTAGTTCAATTTAAAAATCCACACACGTAATGTAATAATGTCGCTTAAAATGTGGCAATTGCCAGATGCAATTTTCTCCCTGCAACACCGGTAAAATAGGTTTTCACCATCTTGACCACACTTTGCGGAGAAAATGTCTAGTTAATTTTACTGATTTGGTTGATAGACAAAAATCTACGAGATTTAAATAAATGCTCCACATTTGTTACGAACTAGACGAGTTATTCAATTTTGATATAAGCCCGAGCACATTGGAGACATAACCCGGTTTTTAGAAATTGTCACAAGGTGAGGATAGTTGGAAACTTAATATTACTGATTTTTCATTTATACTGATCGTTTTCTTAAATTGAACCAAATTTTTCAGCAAAAATTTGGCCAAACACCAACAGCCCGTCCAGTTAAAATGACAGAAAATTCCGTTAAATTTACTGATCGATTCCGTAAATTTGAAATTTAAGTATGTATTGTATATTGTCTAGGTTGAAGACATCGGTAATTAGAATAGTACTAAATGATTGATGCTATTAATCAATATGGACGAATTTTTGGTAGAAGTATTGGCACGTGGGCCTTAAAGTAAGTCCTTTGTACACAAACCTCTTTTGTTGAGTTCCTGTCAAATTTGTACCACATTCAATGAGTTTTTTTTCAAGATTTTACAAATACCATAATCAATCACATCCACGTAGGATTTTTAATCGGATTGGGAGATGATTGATTTCCAGTTCTTATCTTAAAAAACCTGGCTGAGCCTCTTTTAATTAATATGATAACTCGTCAAATCTAAACTCGATCCAATAAATTGAATCTAGATGTGAATTAGGTATTTAAATTAATTGACATTGTATAAGAAAGATTTACCAAAACCCATGCGGCTTGTTCGGTAGCAGTTGGTTCAAACCCCACTGTTGGGAAGAAATATCAATTGTGTTTTACATCGATTTGTTGTTTGTTTGTTGTTGAACTTTTTTCAGGTCGATTTGAAACTAACTAGTATGTGTGGTTTAGACTACCCAGGTAGTTCTACCGTCTGCCTATCAAATCAACCTCAAAGGTGCGGCTTCAAATCCAACCCGTAACGATTGAATTAACTTGCAACTATCCATCGTTGTTCAGAAGATTGCTTTGTGTTCGCCTAATGAATAATAGAGTAAACAAGGTATTTTCGACATATATCGTCAGAGCCATGGTATCAAAAATATACTAGCAGTTTAAATAGCCTATGTATGGGATACCACGCGGTCGAATGATTTAATCATTGCAGTTGTGGTGGAACCCACTATAAACTGTAGGTCCACTTAAGGTTCTCTCAAATATGAGGCCTATAGTACGCCTTATTATTTTTTTATTATTGAATTAAATTTTGTGATAGGAACTGGATTTAGACTTCGACAAAGATGATATGTGCAAATTTTTAAGAGGATCAGAAAAGTATTTACAAATTTATTCAAGAAAATCTGGTTATTGGAAACACACGTAATAACGGATGATATTATTACAAGTTTGTAAGGCCACTTAGGCTCCAAGCCTCAATTGCCTTAATAATAATATATAATATAATAAGGCCTATAGGTACCCTATTGGGACCAGCCGAGTCCTCATATTACAGAGAACTTTCTAGGTATTAGTGGACCTACAGCTTATAGTGGATTCCGAACCACCACAACTTGACAACAATGAGTTACCAGCTCATTGAGCCCATTAAGTCATGTTCAGTTTTTATTGCCTTAATTAGGAGGGTAATAACCGTAATGCTCTGGTAGCATCCATGGACTGTGCTTCAACTTGGCTATTCAATTGAAGAAGAGAGGACATACCATGCCTAATGATCTGCCAACTAGATTGCTCCCCCAAAACCAAAATTCCCATCCAAATACCCCATTGAAAGACTTCAACAAATTAAGAGGGTATACAATCTTGTATGGTCGAGAAACTGACATTTGATGATGTAGCAACGTCAAACGAGAGTTGACGTACTGGAAGAGGCACCTGAAGCCAATTGAGTTTTGTGAAAGAAAAAAAAGAACGAGGATTCAACACTGTAGCTGTCTAACCTTCCAACTTGAGTCCAGGAAACTCCGTTTCAAATTTAGTATAGGAACTGTTTTTGAACACATGCCAAAAACTTATGCTCCAAATCTGAGCTTATTCCGATCACTAAAAGTCGAGAATACTAAAAGTTCCTTGTACATATGAGCTCTCAGATCCCAATGTCCCAGGGTCAAACTTTTTTAGCAATCGTTCTTGTATTCTTGTATTGTATATTCCGTTCTTGTATTCTTATATTCCAAATTTGAGTTCATTCCGATCATTGGAACTCAAGACTTTTGGAAAATTCTTGTGAGTTTGTATGGGGGTCCTATAAGACCGTGGTTCAATTTGAGCCATTAACGAACTCGTCCTTACTTTTGTTGAGAACAGCCTCCACAGAAAATTTCAAGCAAATCGGTTAAAAATTACGGGAGGTAGGACATAGACAGACACACAAAGAGACGGCTTTTTCGATGTTTTCACGTTTCAGACCATTTGGAGCGGCTTTTCCCGAAGAAAAATTTTTTTTTTGCAAACTTCATCCAAACATATGCTTTTTAGCTTTTCATCACTATCAATTTAGTAAATGAAAAGGTTATAATATCTTCCAAAAAAGGACGTTGTTCCAAAGGCTCTGAAACGTGTAAAAAAATGACTTTGTGTATGTCTGTTGTCTGTCGTATAGGAGCCCTCAGAATCTGATGTCCCAAGGTCAAACTTTTTTAGGAACTGACTTGGATACACACCAAAAGCTTATATTCCAAATTTGAGCTTATTTCGATCACTAGAACTCCAGAATTCTGGAAGTTCCTGGTATACAGGAGGCCAAAGATGCGGATGTTCCAGGATCAAACTTCTTTAGGAACTGTACTTGGATACTTAACACATGATTATGTTCCGAATTTAAGCTCAGTCCCATCATTAGAACTCAAAATTTCTGAAAAATTCTGGTGAGTTTATATAGTGGTTCCCGTGGACTCCGTGGCCGGTTCGGCCCATTAACGAACTCGGCCGTACTTTTATTGGGAAAAGCGACCACACAAAATTTCAACCGAATCAGCTAAGAATTACGGGAGTTATCGAGAACTTAGACAGACAGACACTTTCTCTCTCATCAACCCTCCCTTTTTTTTGCGTTTCGGTCCGTTTGGACCGAGGAAACAAAAATTTTCAAATTGTACTGAAACAAAACCTTTTCTTTTCTATTTATAGATATGATGAGGGAAAGTAAAAATCTAAAAAAGCTGTAAAACTGCAAAGAAAGTTTGAAGTTTAGAAATGTCATTTTAAAAATACTGGTTTTGTGTGCCTTAAATACTTATCAGATCTTCGTCTACTGTATCAGAAATGTGGTCAATATTTGGTTTCTCGAGTTTGATGTTTACTACGTTTTTCAGGTAATATGGTAATTGACCTCCCCTTAACCCCATTCCCCCTTATATTCTATACACTGACGAAAATGTTGATTATTAGGTATATGTGAATATTATTTCGTAATAATATATTTTTCTTCTTATCATCAGCATCATCATATTTGCAATTAACTTTATTACAAAATAAAACAAATATGGTTATTATTATGATGTGTATACAGAGAGGGGCTAGTAACATGTATGTATAGTGTTGTGCACACGTAACTCACTTGATAAACATGTGAATACCAGTTGTCTCCATCGCTCTGCTGATCCCCTTCCATGAAGCTACCATTGTGTATTTCTGTTTCGCTGTTAAAGGTAATCTAGGATCTGAGGGGGGTGGGTTGG
>JXPH01013513.1:1044-11921 GCA_001014845.1 Mochlonyx cinctipes
TACCAGGAACTTCAAGAATTCTTGAGTTCTAGGCTAGTGATTGGAATGAGCTCCATTTTAAAATATAAGCTTTTGGTACGTATCCAATAACAGTTCCTAAATACTTTGACCTTGAGACATCGGGAGCTGAAGGCTCTACGATACCAGGAACTTCCAGAATTATTGAGTTCCTGAGATCGGAATAAGCTCAAATTTGGAATATAAGTTATTGATAAGTATCCAAGAACAGTTCCAAAAAAGTTTGACCTTGGGACACTGGGATCTGAAAGCTCCCAGGTACAGGCCAGAATTTTAGAGTTCTAATGATCATTATGACTTCGAATTTGGAACATGATCTTATGGCAATTGCCCAAGAACAGTTCCTTAAAAATTTTTGACTCTAGAACGTTGGGCTTGGGGGGCTCCTTGATTCCAGGAACTGCCAGAATTCTTGTGTTATTGTGATCGAAATGAGCTCAAATTTGAATTAAAAGGTTTTGGTAAGTATCCAAGAACAGTTTCTTAAAAAGTTTGACCCTAGGGCATTGAAATCTGAGGGCTCCTTGGTACCAGGAACTTCAAGAATTCTTGAGTTCTAGGCTAGTGATTGGAATGAGCTCCATTTTAAAATATAAGCTTTTGGTACGTATCCAATAACAGTTCCTAAATACTTTGACCTTGAGACATCGGGAGCTGAAGGCTCTACGATACCAGGAACTTCCAGAATTATTGAGTTCCTGAGATCGGAATAAGCTCAAATTTGGAATATAAGTTATTGATAAGTATCCAAGAACAGTTCCAAAAAAGTTTGACCTTGGGACACTGGGATCTGAAAGCTCCCAGGTACAGGCCAGAATTTTAGAGTTCTAATGATCATTATGACTTCGAATTTGGAACATGATCTTATGGCAATTGCCCAAGAACAGTTCCTTAAAAATTTTTGACTCTAGAACGTTGGGCTTGGGGGGCTCCTTGATTCCAGGAACTGCCAGAATTCTTGTGTTATTGTGATCGAAATGAGCTCAAATTTGGATTAAAAGCTCCTGGTAAGTATCCAAGAACAGTTTCTTAAAAAGTTTGACCCTAGGGCATTGAAATCTGAGGGCTCCTTGGTACCAGGAACTTCAAGAATTCTTGAGTTCTAGGCTAGTGATCGGAATGAGCTCCATTTTAAAATTCAATTTACTTGCTATAGCGTTTCTATACCTCTGAATTACATTCTTGTCCTTTAACTTATCAGTATTTAACTTTATTGGCAATTCGGGTAATATTAAACTGTTTTCTGAGGCTAATTGTATTGACATTTACCAGCTACTAAATTATTATCAGATCCACATTCTGAACCTCTATACGATGACAACTATAATTTATTTATACCTTCACAAACGATAATTTTTAGTTCTTAGTTCGTTCAACTATTAGGATAGCTCTTGAGCACGAATTTGTTTTTTAAGGGCAAAGATCTACAATAAATAGTTTAAAGAACTAAAAGAAATTTCAGCTATGTGAATTAAAAAATTATTTTTTTTTAAAAGTCGACAGCTGCTTTTCTACCAAAGTTTGAAAATTGAACTAAAAATAATAGTTGAAGCTAGAAATTAACAGCGGGTAGACTTTTGGCTGGATAGCGGTCAAATGACTAAAGTTTTTTTGTTTTCAAATTAATCTGTAAATATTTTTGAAGCATGGCTCTGACGATACATGTCGGAAATTACAGTGTTCACCCTATTATTCATTAATAATCTTAGCACTCTAAGAATTTACATTTCAAGCAGATTCGGTTAAAATATCCGAAATTGCCAAATTTAAGCTTATATCCAGCAATTTTGAATCAAATATCGGACAAATTAAAACATTCGATCTGAAAGCACTAGTTTAAAGTAGTGATCATTTTTCGATTGAATCATTCGAAAACAATTTAGTGCATTATTCTTTTTTTAACTTTTGCACGATTTTGTAAATATTGCATAATTTTTGGAGCAAAAAATAAAAACACCTACGCTCTTTTTAATCTTCTTGTTCGAAGCAAGTGAGATCCAAATTTTTTTAATAGATCATAAATTCCAAAAACATCAACTGAACAACCCTAAACATTAGACCACGTACATTAAATAAAATTTTACAACATCAAGCACGTGATTCGATCCATATGTGGTGTTTCACGCCTAAACAAATTTTCTGATAAATTTTTGTAAGGGAACGAGAAAGTCATTTAAAATCCCATCAAGAAATGATTTCCTTGTAAAAGCCCTTTAGTAGAATTTTTTTCTTGAAATAAAAATCACGCTCATTACAAATTCATATTTCATTTCGATTACGTTTCATGTTCCATGTTGCGTGCTCAACATCATGTCAAAAAAAAATGATTTAATCAAAATTCTAGTGTAGTAATAAATTTACGATTTTTATTGCTCACCCAAAATTTCCACAGTGTGCACCTGGTCTTTGTTCACTTTATCGCTAATCTGGCATACATAGTCGCCAGCGTCTTGTGGTTCCAACTCGGATATCTCTAGATTATATCCGTTCACAAGACGTATCCTTTCGTCCCGCGTCACCATTAGATTTGAAGCTGTCAAAACATTTGCTCCTCGTCGCCACAACAGCACCAAAGTACCTGCAAAACAGAAAAGAAAAAATATCAATAAAAATCATAGAGTTGTTTTAGGCAATAAATTTAGAGTAAATAAATAACGAGAGGCTCGAAAAGCATTTGGTAATGTCATTTATTTCCCCGGTATAAAAAAAATGTACGAACAACAGCCTATAAAGTGTACAAGTCGTAAATGGTAGAGAAACAATAGAAAATGATTGCTATTTTTAGTACTCGACTCATATACCATGCCATAACATTACGACGATTTAGGCCTATGGTTATGATTAATTTTATTGTTAATTTGTAACGATAATGAATGGTGGTTTTTTGGAGTGGGGAAATCATAAATCTTTTGACAACATGAACACTATAGGGTGGGTTTTTAAGGTCATATCTTTTTTCTTAATGGGCCAACCCTCAAAAAGTTTCATTTACATACTAGGAAAATATGGCAAAAATTTAAAATTCTACAGGTTCTGAAGACCGGGTTTTTAAGGCTTTTCGATGCAAAAATGACAAACCTAAGCACAAATTATTCACATTAACTAAATATCGCTTAAAATATAAAATTGATTCTCTAAGTTTGAGTACATTTAAACTCATTATCTCATTGATGGAGCCCACTAATATTAATAAGAATATTAAAGAATCTGGCCAATCCGGCAACATGACTTTCAATCTTCTTTAATCTCTGCTTTGCTTAGTTATGGGACGAACAGATTATTGATGAAGTCAGTCCGTTTTAGCTTTTCACCACGATCAATTTTATAATGTCCTCACAAATGTTGGTTGAAAAAAACCAAATCGAATCACGAGATCAAAGGGCTCCCATACAAAATCACCCTAATTTTCCAGAAATTTTGAGTTCTAATGATCGGAATGAGCTCAAACCCGGAATGTAATCTTGTGGAAAGTATCCCCGAACAGTTCCTAAAAAAGTTTGACCCTGCGGCATCGGGATTTGAGGGATCCTATGTACTAGGAACTTCCAGAATTCTTGAGTTGTAGTGATCGAAAGAAGTCAAATTTGAAAGATAATCACGACATCCCAGGGTCAGGCTTTTAAAGGAACTTTTCTTGGATTCTTATCATAAGCTTATATTCTAAATTTGAGCTCATTTCGATTACTAGAACTCAAGTATCCTGGAGGTTTCTGGTACACAGGAGCCCCCAGATACCGATGTCCCAGGTTTAAACTTGTTTAGGAGCTGCTCTTNTTTAAACTTGTTGAGGAGCTGCTCTTGGATACTTAACACAAGATAATGTTCCAAACTTGAGCTCATTTCGGTTATTAGAACTCAAGAATTCTGAAAAATTCGGATAAGTTTGCCCCCCCCTTAAAATTCAAAAATCTTAAACTCGGTTCTCGGATGGTATTTTGGTTAAAACTTTGAACTAACGTAGCCAGTTAGGATTTCTAGAGAGCACCTACGTGCCACATCGCATAGATAATATAAAAAACAAGAAATTTGAATTATGACCTAGTATTTTCGATGAAACCTCGGCCTGCGATAAAAATTTAAATTGAGCAAAAGAAGGCAAGAAGGCAAAGGTCAATAAGTTTTTCATAGAGCTCTTAAATAGGTAGTTATTAGATTTTGCAGCGAGCCTACTAGATTTTGTACTGCAAAAGTTCCTAAAAATAAGATAATAACTTTTGATCAAAACTTAAATTGGATGGAAAAAGTGGCCACTTAGGTCCTCCAGAGAGTTCTTTAGAAGACACTTTGTGTAAAAAATCCTGAAAACCAGGAACTCAGGGTACAGGCAAGTATTTTAAAATTGGACAAATAAAGTGACAATTTGCGTGATGCAACGGGAAATTGCGTGTCACTTGCCGAAAAAACCTTCTAAAAATCTTAAATTCGGGTTACGGACTGCAATTTTGGTTAGAAACAAGGATTAAAATTAAAATTAGACAATAAATTTAGGTTCTTCAGCGGAAAGTTAGGTCTTCTAAAGACCCCTATCAACATCTTTGCATACAAAATTTTCAAAACTCTTTAGTTGAGGTTTACGGCAGGCATTTTTGTTAGAGCCTTGCGAGTCAAAATTGAAATTCTTCAAAATTTACCATTTCACACAATCAGACTGCATTAATATTATGGGTCCTCTCTAACGTGTATTTTCTCTACAAAACAAAAACGTTGAAAACCACAAAGTAGGTTATATAACTTTTGGTTTTAGATATTGTATATTTTATTATGGGAGCTAGATTTACGTAGAAGCCCTCAGATCCCGATGTCTCTAATTCAATTTTTTTTAGGAACTGTTTCTGGACATTATACAACAGCTCATATCCAAATTTGAACTCATTCCGATCAATAGATTTTGAGAATACTGGAAGCTCTCAGACCCCAATTTACCAAGTTCACACTAATTTTTAAAGTGCTCTTGGATACTCATCACCAAACTATGTTCCAAATTTGAGCTCAATCCGATCATTAAAACTCAAGATTTCTGTAAAATCCTGGTGAGTTTGTATGGGGGCACTAGATTAAAATGGTCCATCTTGGCCCATTAACGCTCGTACTTACTTTCGTTGAGAAAGCCTGCATGCACAAATTCAAATTGGTTGGAAATTACGTGAGTTATTGTGTTAACAGACATACACACACGCACATGTGAACACTTTTAGCTTTTTTTGGTTCTTTTCACGTTTGTTACCATTAGAAGCATTTTTTCCTGAGAAATCAATTTTTGTTTAAATTTTACTGGACACATAAGTTTTTCTTTTCTATCTATAGAGCTGATGGGTGAAATAGGAGAGCCCTGTAGTAGCACGAACAGGTCCGTGGAACAGTTTATGGTATGTTTCCTTTAACGGGTCTAAACCCTATGGGAACTTTTTCAATGACTTGGTTCGGAAAAATTCCGAACTACATTTTGAATATGAAAAAACGTTGGAAACTTTTTATTATGGCTAAAATTGATTAATTAAGTTAGAAAATATGTTTCCAATCATTTATTCGTGATTTGACGATACTTTTTGAATGACAGGGAAGCTAAAAGTTCAAAAAAATGGACAAAAATGATACCTTCTCTCACTAATTGCTACTAAATAATAATTTTCAAACACGTATCTAATCAAATCGGTCCACAATACTCATCCCCAATATTCTCATTCTATCAACTATCCTGTCCTTTTACCTAGTCCATCAGTTGGGAATTAGGTACAATTCAATTGAGGCCTCCGCACCTGTGATGATAACCTCTTTCCTTCCCGGGCAATATCCGATAATCCATTCAAATATCTCTACATGAAAACTATACACACTAAAAATCTATGGAACTCTCAAAAATGGCTCATCAAACCCTAACGAATTTTGGTAGTTGATCTCTTGATTTGAGATCATTGAACACTAAATTAGAGTTTAAATTAGTTCGAACTCTACAAATGCATTCACTATTACAACCCTAAATAAAGTATTTAGACTTTATCAAAATTTTGGTACGTAAAAACTTAGTGTGCATACAACGTATAAATGCATTCTACATTTTGCATCCTTTCCCAAGGATTTTGCACTACAGTAATGTTAACATTGGATTATTCACAAACCATTTAACAGTACTTGTCACACACAGAAGAGTGTAATCCGTTTCCAATCACAAAAGACAAAATAATTGATTAAATCTTTTATTCGAGTATGGTAGGATAGGAACATTCGTTACTTGAATTGTATATCATGGATCGTTTCGTTATGATAGCTCTCTGTTTTACCCTAGTTTCAATTTCAGATTCGTCTATTATTCCTTCCCATTGAATAATCATCTTTTAGATCTTAGAGAACTAGACTTATTGTGTATATGAGGATATATATTTCATTCCGACTCCGATCCAAGTTATAATCTTGAACAAAGAAAACTCTAAACTAATCCTCTTATAGCATTACAAAAGCAATTTCACTAATTAGAAAGCATGCAGAGCATTCAATATGCTATACAGCCCTCTTCTCCTCTTAGTTATGTATATTATTATACATAATCATAGACATAACTACATTGATTAAAAATTTATGTAATCAAGCCACACTATTTGTCTTATTCATTATTCCAAAGATACTTTCGAAGAATGCAGTTTGTATGCAATTCTAATAAACTTTTCCTCTTGTGGTTTTTCGTTTTAACCCTTTTCACAAATGGAAAATGTTGAACTTATTGGAAAATTGCGTGCTTTCACATGAACAAACACTTGAAAACATTGAAAAATAAAAGTTTTGATAGCGAAAAGTTTGTTCATGTTAATTTTTTCATGTTCTTCCTCCCTTTTTACACAACGAAAGAACCTGTTTTATATTATAATTGAAACTAAGCAAGATTGATTGGAAAGATTTTCTTGGAATTCCCTTTTCTTGACTTGCAAGCAACCAAACTAACAAACGAACGAAAGGAACGTTCATTTGGAGCTAGATCAGTGGGGAAATTGAATTAAAGTTTGTTTTTCAAGTCACGCTTTCAACAAATTTCTCACGCGTAATTCAATTATGTTCATTTTGTCTTTAGTGTTGGCATTCAGTGGAGTAGAACTAACAGGTTGTTGAAAATCTAGAGCGAAAGCTCAGTGAAAAAGAGGTGGAAAAGATTACATGATGAATGAATTGTTTTTTTTCCTACACTTTCCCTGCAAGAAGAATTTAAGGGTGTTTTGTTGAGGAGGGTTTTTTAGTTGATTTTTTAAGGTGATGGTGATTGAGCTCAATTTAAACACCCTCTGTCTTTCTTTCATGTCAGTGTCGAAGTGTTTGGTTTGTTATTGTTTTGAAGGGAGTGCAATTAACCGTGAGAATTCAATTATCTAAAAGTGACACTTTTTTCATTCTCTTGTTGTGTTCTCTTTGACAGTTTGCCTTTTTCTTTTGCTTCAATTATTTAAGAATTTTAGCTTTTCTTTCTTTCTCGCAGCATATCTATAGATAAAAAAGCTTATGTATTCAGTAAAATTTTGAAAAATTTGGTTCTTAGAGAAATGTTGCTGCAGATGGTCTGGATCGGGAACTAACAAAAAATGTAGGAATCCACAATGTGGATTATGTAACTTTTTTCACATTTATTGTATATTTTGTTATATGAACTGGATTGAGACTGCGACAAAAATGATATGTGCGAATTTTGAAGAGGATCAGAAAAGTATTTAGATAGTTATCTAAGAAAGTCTGGTGACTGGAAGCACCAGGAATGGATAATATTATCCCAAATTTAACATAGGAACTGTTCTTGGGCACTTGGCATTTTAGCTTACATTCCAAATTTAAATTTATTCCACTCACTAGAACTGGAAAATTTTGAAAGTTACTGGAAGGTAGGCACCTTTTTTAGGAACTGTTTTCGAGCACTTACCAAAATCTTACATCACAAATTTGGCTTCATTCCGTTCACTAGAACTCAAGAACTCTGGAAGTTCCTAGTATCTAGGAACCCCCAGCAGATCCCGGTGTCTCAGGGTCAAGCATTTGTAGGAACTGTTCTTGGATACTTACCAAAAGCTTTTATACCAAATTTTAGCTTATTCCGGTCACTAGAACTCAAGAATTTCGGAAGTTCATGTAACAAATGAACCCTCAGATCCCGATGTCCTAGGTTAATTTTTTTTAGGAACAGTTCTTGGATACTTAACAAATGATTAGAAATTATTTGTTTGAACTTCGTAAAATCTGATTTATTAAATAAATAATTCAATTTCAATTGAATTATTTATTTAACAAATGATTGTTTTCCAAATTTGAGCTCATTCCGATCATTAGAACTCGAGATGCCTGGAAAATTCAGGAGAGTGTGAATGGGGGCCTCCAGATTCCTCGATTTTGTTGAGAAAAGTCTCCACAAATATTTCAGCCAAATCGGTTAAGAATTATGTACGTTATCGAGGGCACAGACACACGGCAGACAAGAGACGACAGACGACAGGCGACAGACAGACACACACACAGACTTTACTTTGTTTTTTCACGTTTCAGATCATTTGGAGCATTATTTTCCGAGGAACCAAAAATATCTGTATATCTGTCTGTGCGTCTGTGTACCTGTTAGCACGGTTACTCGAGTAATTCTCAACCAATTTAGCTGAAATTTTGTGTATAAAATTTTACCCACAAAAATAAAAAAATGAGTTCGTTGATGGGCCAAATGGGGCCCCAGAGTCTGGGAGTCCCCACACAAACTCACCAGAATTTTCTAGAAGTTTTGAGTTCTTCTAATGATCTTATTGAGCTCTCATTTGGAACATAATCTAGTGGTAATTAGCCAATAACAGTTCCGGAAAAAAATTGGCCCTCAGATATCAGGATCTGAAGGCCCCAGACCCCGTGGTCCATTAAAGAACACGTTCTTACTTTGGGGAGAAACGCCCCTACACAAAATGTCTGCCTAATCGGTTGTGAATTATCCAATTTATCGAACATACAGACACATACACAGACAGACACACACACAGACAAAAAGACAGACAGAATTTTATTTCGATTTTTCTCGCGGCTCTACAACTTTTTCGAGGACCAAATTTTTTTAAATCTTACAGAATACATAAGCTTTTCTTTCCGATAAAAACTAGAAGTATATCGAAAATCACGTTTTGTATCATAAATAATTTTCGAGATTTTGAGAATAAAACAAAATATGCTGAACAACATAGAAAACAGATGAATTGCAGCAAAATGTATCTCTAAATGGTGAACCTAATGATGCTGTCAAAAAATGAAATGGACCATAAAAACTGTTATGATGATACGGATTTATAAATCAAATATTTATTTTAAGATGGGATGAGAGATGATGTTAAACAAATCATTCATACTGCAGTATATACGAAAAATATCTCGAGGGAGAATTTATTTAATAGAAAAATCAAATCAATGTCCTTCTTTTCCCCCCTTCCTATACCATACAGTCAATCGAATCCGTTCTAAATTCCACAAGTCAGTGAGTAAATGAAAAATGAAATTGAAATTAAATACCGGATGAAGTGAACCGGAAAACTTTCCAGCTCTAATTGGTTTGCTAATGGTGATATTTGTCTTGTGCTTGTTTGTGTACGGGTAGAAGCACCCTATAAATTACTTTATTTCTAATTTACCAAATTCTGCCAAGAAATTTTTTAATCTTTATCATGCCAAGGTTAAAAACTGGAAGTCTGCGTTTTCTTTTTTTCCTTTGAAGTTCCTTGGTGTTTTATAAGCAGGGTATCACAACAAACCTAGGGATGCTTACTACAAGTTCTTAACTTGATTTAAGAAAATTTTCCACTCTTGTCCCTCCTTCTTATTGATTCCCAAGAGCATCAGCAAAACACGGGCAGGTTCTGTATAGCTCCGGATAGTTGCCGTTTCATCGAATATCCCAAGTCCTTAAAGTTAAGTTTTGAGTTACTTCAAAATCGGAGCATAAACTTTTAGTAACTACTCAAAAATAGTTGCTAACAAAATTTGACCCTGAAACCACGGGATTAAAGTACTGCTATACACCAAGATATTTCAGAAATATCTGGTTCTAATGATCGGAATGAGGACAAATTTAAATCATAAGTTTTTGGTAATAATAAAAAAAAGTTCTTTACAAAATTTGACACAGGGACCTCGGGAACAAGGATTCCCTAAGTATATGGATCTGCCAGAAACATAAGTTCTGATGGCCGGAATTGCTTTTGGTCAGAGCAAAGAACAATTTTTTACAAAGGTTCATTCCGACGTTCTAAGATAATATTGAACTGTTTGTTGGTATATATTAAAAGCTTGAGTTCGAAATTTGAGCTAATTCCAACTAAGAGAACTTGAAATTTCTGAATAATAGTAATTTTCATGATCGTAGATCTCGAGGTCCTAGAATAATGTTTTGTGAGGAACTATTCCTCGGAACTTACCTGAAGGTTATGTTCCAAATTTGTGCTCATTCCATTTATTGCAACTTAAGATATTCCAAGAACAATTATCCAGGAGATAAAAAACGTAGGAAACCTCAAAGTAAATTAATATGGATTTTTTTATTTATTCCTTAAAAAAAAAATATCACTTGCGCAAATTTTGAAGAAATTCTGATGTACGTAGAAAGTTTAGTTATTCAAAGAAGTTTGACAGTTGACAGCATCAAAATGTTATTAACTGTAATTAAGGATAAGAAATGATTTTGAGTACTGAACAAAAGCATATATTCCAAATTTTAGCTCAGCCCCATCATTAGGACCCGAGATACATGAAAATTTCTGGTGCATCAGAGTGACCAGAGCATGGGACCTTACACGCTAAATGAAAACTGAAAATAATTCTGTAGAGTTTCCTGTGCATTTTGACGACCGGGTGGTTGAATGGTTAGC
>JXPH01013522.1:1099-14384 GCA_001014845.1 Mochlonyx cinctipes
GATCAGTAGCAAAAGAAGCTTTGGAGTACTATTCTCGGGAAGGAACCAGGTCCAGAGGCAGACCACGCAAAACTTGGCGCCGTTCTGTCAAGTCAGAGTTGGGTGTACGGAACGATGAATGGGGTGACGTTGACGTAATAGCATCCCCTAGGGCCGAATGAAATGGAATAAGACTATTGATCGGCTGTGCCCCGCCTGGGTACCACAGGCCCGTAAGGAAAAAAAATCAATTTGAAAAAGTTCAAGCCAATTGGGCCCACTCTATAATGGTCTCAATGGTCGAATGTATAACGCCGTTTGTAGTTTTCAATCGTATCTACCATATTCTGAAGTAAAACTGACTTTATGCTCAATAAGATAATGATTTGCCGCTCATGCCACCTATAAATCATAGGGACGGCATCATCAGTATGTAGATTCTATCATGACTGCAAGCTAGCAGGATTTGATTCTGTAGCCTTCCGTTTATAGGCGGATGCTCTTAAGGAATGCCTCTTACTCTTTAAAGAATATTGTAGTAAACGGTACAGAGTACTGCCTATCATAAAATTATCATGCACGGAATTTAGAAATCGGAATTTAATTTTGAGAAATACATACCCAATCCTGCACTTTAAGCTTTATTTCTTTGATTGTAGCCTTGTGACCCTCATTAATATTTACAGGCTAGGTGCTTAAATAAAACATACATGTAGGAGTGTTAAAGGGACCAAGTGCTTCTTTGTATTGATTAATAGGCTACCAAATTTTCAAGCGCATAAACATCCAAATCCTTATAGAGAAACGTTCCTTAGACTCTACTAGTCTAGTATTTAACGAACATTAACCCCATTATTCACCGATAAAAAATACTGCATTTATTTTGTCATCAATTTAACACAATCAATAAATGATTTCCTCGTTTTTTGATTGCCAAAACAACAATTTACTGCTCTTATCAGATAAATTTGATCCCTTTTCCATAGGCTCTCTATTGTGGAACGTAAAAGAGAGTATATCGTAAAATAAATTTTATACCCCGGGGGCCATTGTCGATATATATGATGACAAAACTAAAACATACAATGCGTTTATCTTTTTCCTTCTCTTTTTAACATTATGTTTTTTTTTGCTTACAACAAACGTTTATACCTGAAAATTTTACAGATTTTTATCTCGTAAAATAACCATAAAGAGCTCCGATACATGATATGCGAAGGTATATGCGGAGAAGAAGAAAAAAAGTTGATCCCAAAGTGTACGCTCATAAAACCATAAATATAAATCATATTTTGCCTTCGGCGATGTTTACAGCAAATTAATTCTAACGAACTTAATATTATAGGCGCATTACACTGATTTTGAACGTATTTATATGCATAATATTTTGCTGATTGATATTTTGAAATGAATTGAAATGTGAGATTGAACGTGAACTATATTATAAATATTGTGAGCAATTGGGAACATGTTTATAGATTCTGTCGAAATTAAATCTCGTTTCATTTGATCTGAAACTGATGTGTGATGCTGCAGCTACAGAATAGTAGCAGGCGAGTGTTTTTAATGCATTTTTTGGAGTGCATTGGAGCGTTATTTATATGGATATGCGATGTTGATATTCGGTGCGGATTTGAACCAATATATAATTTTTTGGAATCTGTGTATTAAATTATTTCAATTCAATACAGCCGAACATAGAATATAGACGAAAAAGGTGCATTGAATAGATTATTTTGGGTGGAAATTTATGATTGAGTTTCAAAAATTTAATAATCTTTTAGTACTACTGATGGTATGCATATATTTTGTGGGAAATTTATTGACATTTTCTACGGTTATTACCGACCCTCTTCAGTATAGAGTGGGAAATTGTTAATCAGCATGCTTTATACAATGTAAATGTATAACAGAAATTATAATCTTCAATTACAGATAACATCTTTCCACTCTCCATCCACATCTTTATGTACAAATCATCAATTTGTTTGTACAATATACATGTATTTCTGCATGAAAACTTGTGTTACTAAAATAGATAAATTGAAATTATATTTAGCATTTTGTTATAGATAGCATACCGCAGACATATAGAGAGATGTAAATAAATATAAATAAATAAATAAATAGATATCCATAGTAACCATTAGATAAACATACAATACAGTACAGAGAGATTACGAGATTACACTAAACTAAATAGTTTTCGTAGCAAATTGTTTGTTTGATTTAATGTTAATTAATATTAAAATAACGATATTATATGTCATCTGGAATGGCAAAGTAAATATTAGTTCTGAAACAAGATATTTCACATATCAAAGACTCGGAATCAGAGAAGCTGAAGTAAATAATAATAAAAATAATAATAAAATTAATAGCGGTCTTGAGATTCTTTCTGAACACAGAATACATTAAGATGATGTAATGGAAATTAAAATTTATTATACTTGTTTGTAAAATGTGAAAAACTGGAGACAAATTACTCTTTTCCGGATTACAAAATTAAAAGTTTAAAAATAAAATGTCGGATTAAAATTAATTATCATGATGTAGATTGTATAGAGAGTATATAATATTTTTCTTTTAATTTCTCATGTTACTAAATATATAATGTAGCAGAGCTAGATGAACGAACACTTGTCGTGTTGCATCCTGTGGAATTTTAAGAATGCTGCAACGAAATTACTACAGTGATTTTAATTCTCCTTAATCTTGGTTATAAGGAAGAGCGAAGCTAAACGCACAAAAACAATTAATTTTTTTTTTCTTTCCAAAAGCCAAATTGATTTAGGTTTTATATCGTAAAAACTATTTAATAAGTGCATAAAATGTTAGTTTTATTTCAGAGAACTTTCTAGGTATTTAGTGGGCCTACAGCTTATAGTGAATACCGAACCAACACAACTTTAAAAGTGTTCCGTAGAACGTTATTACTAGGCTGTTTGATAAGTAAGGTACCTAACTATGAGAATACAAAAATATTGGCAAAAAAGTTTATATTAGTCAATATAATCTCCTTTCATCGTGATNAATACCGAACCAACACAACTTTAAAAGTGTTCCGTAGAACGTTATTACTAGGCTGTTTGATAAGTAAGGTACCTAACTATGAGAATACAAAAATATTGGCAAAAAAGTTTATATTAGTCAATATAATCTCCTTTCATCGTGATACAGCGAGCCAGCGATCCTCCAACTTTTTTATCCAGTTCAAATAATACTCTGCGCCGAGCTGTCCAAAATAGGCTTCAATTTCCTCATTCGATGCAAAACGCTTTCCAGACAGCCAACTTTTTGAGGTTTCCAAACAGATAATAGTATCTGGAGAATACGGTGGTTGTAGAAGCAATTCGTATCCCAATTCATTCAATTTGCCCAGTGCTTTGAATGATGTGTGAGCTGGTGCATTGTTGTGATGGAAAAGATGTTTTCTTCTTCAAATGGGGTCGTTTTTCGTGATTTCGGCATTCAATCGATCCAATAACTCCCAGTAATATTGGCCTGTTATTGTTTTACCCTTTTGGAGGTAATCGATGTAAATTATTCCACGTGTATTCCAAAAAACACTGGTCACGACCTTCTCCGCCGATTTTTGCGTTCTTGAACGTTTTGGTGGTTTCCACTCGGCAAAACCCATTCGTTCGACTCTTCTCGTGGTTCAAGTGTATAGTGGTGAATCCATGTTTCATCCATGGTTATAAGATTTTCATCCATCTGTTATCAGAAGGTGATGTTAGGATGGATGGATTAAAAAGAGAGACAGGATGCTGATCACCCAAAAGTAGCTCGTAGCGTAGGCCTCTAGTTGGGATGTTTATACTACAACCTATGAAACGTTAAGGATGTAGGATATTTAGGATCTTTAAAAAGAATCAATATATGAAAACTATAAGGAAAGTTTGTAATCACTAATAAGTTTACAGATACTGCTATTACTTAACCGTGAATAAATACGGAAATTGATAGAGAAAGTACAAAAAATTTGACTTCGCTGGCAAAGGCCGGACACTAGCATATTATCTTGAATGACGATTCGGCGTATTGGCAGCAGAATCGACAGAGTCTGTTAGGGGTAAGACACATTTTATGAAAGTAGTCGTAACCGATCTCTGTATCGAAGTTCATTAATAATTTGGAGATGAGTGAGATAAACAGCTGGTATCCTCGCAGCTTTTGAGTGATTGTTATCAGTATTTGGAATGTTCTGTGGGAGCCCATTCTTCAATTCTTTGAGGGAACCACTTTTTAGAAGAAGCCAAGACTGGCTACGAAGGTATGAGTTACGTTAAAGAGCCTTACCCTAGTCAGAGTGTCAGGTCTTTCATTAACTTCAATATTAAAGCTCCCGGGCACCCACAAGACTTTAATTTGTTTACAACTGGAGAGTTTTTCTGTAGATCTTTTACAATCTATAATTAGCGCCGAGTCTTTAAAATGGCCTGGCTGTCTGAGAAGAAGACAATTAGCGTATCCTTGAAAGATATTTAAATACACTGGTTCACACAAACAATTATGGCCAACGCTTCTTCTTGAAAAACAGATCACTGTTCGTCTGAAGGAGGTAAACTCGATTTTGGTTGCCCCCATTTTGCATAAATAAAATAGAATAACTGATGTTTTCAGGACCTCAAACTGAGCTACCCTTAAATCGTAGAATGAATCGTTCAAAAGTTATGGCTATTTGAAGTTTTTGGCCATCCGATTTTTTTTAAATAGCAAAATCGAACTAGGCCGATCTTTCACCCTACTATCTAATTAGCAATATCTTACTCGTTACTTTTACATTACTTTAACGTAGCGCATAAAAGTGGTAACAAGTTGTGAAGTCCAAGAAAATAATACTACGGTATACCCAAGGAAATAATACTACGGTATACTATATCATTTGTCTTGATTGATTTCGTGCGGTCAGTGTCAGACGTAACATAAGAAAGTCTGCAAAAGTATCACTCATCCTTAAAATACAGCAGCTATAAGCAAGGATAAGAAAATCATTTTAATTCATAGAATTCCCCACTCAATCACAAAATAAAAATAAACAAAAATAAATAAATGTATACAAAGAAAGCCGCTACTTGCAAAGAAAGTGAAAAAGGATCTGAAAAGAAGTTGAATAGTCATCATATAATTATTGTTTAGCCTACGCGCGTAATCATTCATTCAATCAATTCCGAAAAGGGAAGAAGGAATTTTTTTGTTTATAAGAGCAGAATAATATACATAACCCAAAAAGTAAATAATAATATATAATAATTTATTTTCTCTGATTTAATTCTTTGTCATTTATATAATTATAAGTTTTATATTACATGATGATTAAGCGCTTTACATAAATTAGTCTATTTTCTCTTTTGTTTCTCCTATATACTATATACATCAATATATAATGATGGAAAATGGAACGGAGTAGAATAATAGGTTGATGGCAAAAACATATATTAAGATTGAGATTAATTACTTGAGCAATTTCTGTCGTGTTTTGTTTGGGAATATTCAGCAAAATTACCCTCCATCATCGACATCAATTAGTAACGACAACATCTCATCTCATCTCCCAATCTCCCAACAATCTCTCTGATGATAAAAGTCCCCTTCGATTTATATATAGGGTAACGCAACAAGTCATGAACACCTGGTGGTCAATTATAGACAGGCAAAGCAGTCGCTTAAAACTTTTTCAATTTTAATTTTTCTCGTACACGCTTATTTTCACAATGAAAAAACTAGTGACTTTAACGGAATTAAAAAAAAGGTGAACGACGAGACGAGCCCGTAAATATTGTTTACTGACCGAGCTCGTATAAAAGCTAGTACTGGACGCTTGGTTAATTTATGACATTTGAAGCAATGCAAGTTGAATATATAGGTATGCTTGCTTCGCGATTGTATTAGTATTAGTTTCGTGTATTTGTGATTCATTGCTGAAAATTTAAAATCGTGGCTACCGAAACTACCTGAAAGTATTTAATTTCCACTGCTCTGGTTCATTATCTGGCAGTAATTTTGAAATGTCTATCTTTTATTTTTCTGAAATATTATGAAAATAAACTGCAAATTTATGTCACCTAAGAATGGTTAAATTTTATATTTAAGTAACAATATGGGAATGTGTAAATGTTACATTTTGCATTAGAATGATGGGAGGAAGCCTTTAAACTGGCACGCGCCTCTGAAATTATTACTTTTTTGTAAAATATGTGTGATGACGTAAGGTCTCATCTCTTATAGCCTTTTCACAATGGAATAAGGTATGCCAAAAATTTGAAATTTGACTAACCCCGTCCGTCATGTTATTTTTACTGAACGCTCTTTCAACTATTGTAATTGCATCGATCAGTAAATATCCAGACGGTTCTGTTAACAAAAATTATTGTGAGCTAAGCGTGTATCTGGTGAATTAAACAAACATTAAAAATACTTTGTTTAGCCACTAAGATAGTAAATATGCCAAAAATACTGAATATGATTGGTTCCCTGTCCACTACTAGTTCCGTTACCCTATATAAATTTTTCCTCTGTTTTGATTTCTATTCCTCGCTTTTATGTAAATATACATATATATTTTCGGCTCCATTCATTGTTGAATTATAATGTTTTTATGGGCTAGGGGAATTGAGAGCATATATTTTATGCTACATTTTGAATATTTTAATAGAAAATTGAAAATATGTGTAATCAAAATTCAATTGAATTTGTTTCCAATTCAAATAATTAAATGAAGTGTACATATTTAAACCACTGACATATATCGATTCAAAAATAAATGCATCATATAGGTATATACTTTTATGCTCTCGGCGGCAAATAGCTGCTGCAGCTCAAGCATACACTCTATTATTATGTGCATATTATATTGCTCTTGTCTGCACGTAAAGGTGTGGAAAATGTTTCTTTTTATGTTTCGGTGAATAATGTACACTTTTCGACTACAATTCCTTTATACATATATATGCAATGGGTATTGTAAGTACTTTATTAACTTTTATTCTAATTAATTTTTCAACTTGATGGAAATGGCAGCGGCGCGGCGGTTACACATCTGAATTGAAAAAGGGGTTCTTTAATATTTATTAATGTTTATTATTCTCGCATAAATTGAATGGAAATGTACGTCTAGATGAAGTGTTTATGCGGTAATCAATCTTAAAATATACAGTTTTATTTTAAGCACAATTAGGCAGGTACAATTCCCTTATCAATTATATTGTTATTAGATATTTATTTGTTGTTGTATAACATAATATATTGTTGTACTAGTAAACACCCGACTCAGTAAGAGTTAAAAAAATTAGTTTATTATAAATTCATTTTGTTCATTTGCAGAAAGTTAATCTATATCATGTAATTTAACTATAATTTTAGTGTGGGTTTTGTACATATATATCATGAATGTTTTTTGACAGCTTTTCGTTTACCCATCTCTTCGAAATACATCCCAAATAAACTACATTGAATGTTATTTGCAGACATAATTTAACTTAAAAGTCAAAAAGCTTTCATAATTAGGAACGCATTACCTATCATAAGCAGATTTAATTATTTATGAAGGCTGTTTAAAAGTTTTCAGATCTGAAAAGTTTTAAAATCGATTTTATTGCTCCATCAAATTGATGATTGATTGACCAATTAAATTAAAGAAAAAAAAAACTCAGGTTTAATATAGCATTTCGTAGTTCAAATCTCATAGTTTTCTTATCGCTAAGATAGCTTTGTGTACAGGAGCATTGTCCTGGTGGTTGAAGACTATTTTCGTCCTATTTGCTCCAATAAAAGCTTGCAGATTATGCTCCGTTTATTATGTTGCCCTATTAGAGTCCACTACTGGTGGCACTTTGGAAAGCAACGGACCCAAAATGTATGGTTGTAGAAAACTTGGAGGGTGCTACAAATTGTTAAAGAAACGGTTCGAAAATTGCTGTAATAATAATAAATAATACGGCCTATTAGGTCGAGGTGAGTCCTCATATTTCAGAGAACTTTCTAGGTATTAAGAGACTTACAGCTTATAGTAAATTCCGAACCACCACAACTGTATTGGTTATGCTAATGAGTTACCAGTTCATTGAGCCCTCAAGTCGTGTTCAATTTTCGCTTCAAAGAAACTGACTAACCTCTTCGACATGTACGCCATTCGAACGCCTTCTATCCCATGCTTAAGTTTTTGCAGCAAGTATATTTTTAATAGCATGTCTCTGACGATACATGTCGGAAATCACCTTGTTTACCCTATTATTCATGACCAATAGGGCACACGGAGTAATTTACCTTCTCGACGATGAAAAACGCAAGTTAATTCAATCGCCACAGGTCGGATTCGAACCTGTAACCTTGTGGTTCATAGGTAGACGCTCTACCTATCAAGCCACTAGGGCAGTCAAGAAAATTTCTGTGAATTTACTTTCGCTTTCAGCGTCAGTCTGTACATGTAGCAGTCAAAAAATAACTAAGCCAATTAAGATACGGATGCTTATCCATCCCACTTATTTTGACTCGTCTTCTACTATAAATCATAAATTTTTTCAATAAAAAATGGACCACTTTCTTGACAAAGACAGGATGTAGACAATTTTAAGGAGCTGTGTTATATACCGACGATTTAAGAATTTTACCAGTTCCTCGGCAATATTATACATCATTGAAGGCTAAAAATCTGTGGCTATGTGAAGTGAGCGTATATTCTCTCCCCTCTTCCTCTTCCTAGATTAAGTGATGAGAAAGGTCTATGTCAACATTAATAGCATTCAATGGACTCTGTCTGCAAAGTTGGACGGCATATATTTTGCAGACGATGAACACATCGACAGAAAGTAAGACATAGACGAAAAAACGACTGCCTGCATATAAGTTGTATAAGTTGGTCTAGTAATCAATGCTTGTAAGGAAAAACGCCGCCCAACCACTTACAGGCGGTTAGGGTGGCAAATCACTATCTTATTGAGCAAAAAATTTTAGTTTTACTTCAGAATGTGGTAGATATCATTGAAAACTAAACGGCGTCATACATTCGACCCTTGTTTCTAAACAAAAAGCTGGTGAAATTTTAGGTAAGCCACGATTTTGAGTGTGATTTAAACGCTCATTTTTCACGGCTTGTACAAAATTTGACCAGATTTGTTCAGAAACAAGGGTCGAATGTATGACGCCGTTTGTAGTTTTCAATCCAACATACCATCATATGCTTAAGTAAAACAGACACTTTTGCTCAATAAAGTAGTAATTTGCCACCCTCGCCGTGGTGTATACAATCGGTTGCACCGGGGTCTGTTTATCATTGATGTGAACCAATAGAGGAAGAAAAAAATCGATACCTTGGAAGCATGAAGGCAAATGATGGAGGCGTCGTTGTAGATGTTGCAATCCAAGGCCAAAATTCAAAGCTAAAAATATATGGAACGTACTGTCGATGCTGCTCTGTGGTAGTGAAACCTGGTAAAAAAGAGTTTAGGTTTTTACAGATTGAAGATATCGTCAAATTGGCACTTGGCTGGAATACTAAGGCCACTGAAAAAGAGACATGGAGTCGCACTGTGAGACGTGAAGTGGAAAGTAGAGGGGAAACTTGAGGCTGGTGCAAAACTATGTTCCCCCTCTTTCTGTTCAAACTGATTGGTAGGCCAGCAACCCAAATTTCAAATTTCGAAGTAGTTTAATACATTAACAGCCATCTAAAAGACCCTCAGGAAAGCTTAATTACCCATCTGGCTCCATTGTCACCGGCGGTTCTTGCACTTACATTATCGATATGTTGATTAATAAAATGTCCATATTATATGTAACAAACTGAAATAATGGTTTAAAAATAATAAAAAGAAAATATTAAAGAGTATAATCTCTCCACAATCTCCGCAATCTCAAAATGTACATCCAAAGTAAAAAGTGAATAAACTAGAACGACCGACAGCTCTTGTGTACCTTATCAATGGATCACCTCTCAATGCGCTGACGCAAAAAATAATATGGAACAAGAAGCATTGAACACCAGCAGCGTTGTTGTGTAAAATGGCGGTGATTTCAACTTTTGAATGTTTGTTGAAAATCGTCACAATCATATAATAAAACAGTCATGTTTCTCATCTCCCTCTGGAATCGTAAATTATATTCTTAGAAATTAGACGTCTTTGAATTCCATTCATGCTTTTAAGCCACATATATTCATAATTATGTTTCTCCTAAAATCTAGAAGGAGCATTAGTCATAATATATTGTGTGTATAAGAGAAGAAAACGTGCTTTTATTAATTTTATTTTATTATTTTCTGCGATGTGCTTTCCATTATCAATAAAATGACGTTATATTTCACTACGAAGATAATGTATAAGGGGTGAAAATGCCACCCTAACATTTTATTTATATATTGATTTATTTATTTTATCTAATCATATTTTTTTCTCAATTTCAGGTAAGTTCATCAAGATGTATCAAAACATTTTTTCAATGTCGTCAAAACATTGATTTACTATTCTTATGTAAGTCTAATTTAAAAAGAAATATGATCAATAAATTGTACTCATTCTCTTTCTCCATCAACAAGATTATGCTATCACAAAATTCACCCGAACAAAATAAAATCTTGATTCTGATCCTTGGAAAGCTTAAAGAAAACTCAACCTTACCAAACCATCCATAGCTAAGCATATTCTCTGATGTTCGTTCGTCTACACACGATGATTTTTTATACGTTTTTGATGTCAAAAAATATTTTATTCAATACCAAAAATATACCCTCCTTTTATGTATATCCTTACATTATTAATTTTATCTTGTGCGACAAACAGTGACGGCGCTATACAACAACGTTACAAAAACAAATTGAAAATGGGGCTCGCCCCTTCTCTTTCCAACAAACGGAAAATTTATTCATTAAACGAAATTATATTCATACTTTATGCAAATCTGGAAAAAGTAAAGTAAATATAAGCTCGGAAGGATATATACATTTATGCTTAACACAGAACACAGCCATACCATGGCTTGGCTCTTTCTATGCGCCGCCAAGAGAAAATGTAATATTCAGGGGAGACCATGCGAATAATAATAATAATAAAATCCTTTTTTTTATAATAAATTGTAGAAATTTTCATAATTTCGTAAATTTCTCTTATTACCAAATAGAATATATTTTAAATTGTTGTTTGCGGAAAATATAGCGATGGTAATCTTTTTGAATTTGTTTACCTTTTCCATTTTTATTGTTTGACGTCTGCAACAACTACGCCCATGCCCATGTTATTTTTAGGGGAACAGAAAAATACTGTTAAAGAAAACAAGTTGAAAGCTACGATTATAATGTGTACAAAAGAAATTTGGCACTCTCAAAGGCACCCACCGATTTATTTGAGGGTTGAAAAAGATTTGTTATCTGCTAGTATCATAGACATATCAAATAATATACCGGCTATGAACTGTCACTTTTCATATAACATCAAAGGTTTAATTTTGTTCGGTTCGGTGCTTATTGGCAAAGGCTAAATATTGGCATTTTATATGGAATGATAATTTGACGTCTTGGCAGCAGAACCGACAGTCCAGTAGGAGCAAGACCTACAATTAGCCGATATATCAAATTTTAACATGATGTAATTAGATCTTGAAAATCTCTCAAAACTACCGAGCTGAACTTCAAAAATCATAAAACGATACAGTACACTTTAGACTATTGCAGCGATGCCAGGACCAGACATTTGCTCAATATTAAATCTGGATAATGTCACTCAGGTTCTAAGATAAGCCTTCCCAATTTGTACTTGAGATAGGTATTCTTGAGACAAATATTTAGAATAAATGTGAAAGAATGACCTCAAAAACGGCACCCAAATTGAATATTGAGCAAATGGCTGGGTCTGGCACCGCTGGACTATTGTTATCAGTTATACAAATATTCAATAATTTTAAAGATAGGATTTAGGATTTGCTAGTGAATACTAGATTCAGAACTATAAGAAATGTTCGGTCTATGAAAACTTTCAAATACATCTATCAGAATTATTGATTTTTACCATCGAAGCTAACACAACTTTCAGAACTATTTAACTTGGAACTACCAGAATAATCCCAACTAGCTAAACTATCAAGTCGGTACTTACATCATAGAATTTTAAAATCTCTCTGAACTACCTGGGCAAAGAGCTATTAAAACTTCAATTCCTAGTGTTTGCTAAAATGTTACACTGAGAAAAAACCTTGTTTCTCGCAATCAGGAAAAGCTTACAACTCGAAAAAACAAGTTGGTTCTGGTAAACAAGTTTCTATTAGTTGCGGCAACCGAGATCTTGTTTGGGCCAACCATCTTGGTAAAAAAAAGTTCTTGGTTGATCTTTTTCGACCTCGTTTATGAAAATTCTGTCAAAAACAAGATCTTATTTCTCACAAATAAGATCATATTGTTGGCAAACAATATCTTGTCTGTTCGAACAAAAACTTTTTGGTTTTGTTACTATAAGAAAATAGTATCTGGTTTGACTCGTTTGGACAAGATACCAAACAAGGTATATTGTTTGAACCAATCAAGATCTAGTTTGTGATAAACAAGGAGACTTGCTCCACTGAATCAAGATCTTTTTGGGCGCTTTAATGTTATTTTATATATTATTGTTATTATTAACTTGCGTTTTTTCATCGTTGTCGAGAGCGTTAATTGCTTTGTGTGCGCTATTATTAAGGAATAATAGGGTAAATAAGGTAATTTCCAACATGTATCGTCAGAGCCATGCTATCAAAAAATATACTTGCTGCAAAAAACTTAAGTGTGGGATAGAAGGCGTTCATGGCGAAGAGGTTAGTCAGCTCTTTTGCACCGAAAATTGAACATGACTTGATGGGCTCAAAGAACTGGTAGCTCAGCATAACCATTAAAGTTGTGGTGGTTCAGAATTCATTATAAGCTGTAGGTCCACTAATACCTAGAAAGTTATCTGAAATATGAAGACTCGCCTGGTCCCTCTTCCTGTTTTTGGCAACCAGTATCTTTTTTGTACTAAACAAAATTTATTGTACCTTGTTTGGCTTGTTTCCCCCAACCAAAATCAAACAAGAACTTGTTTCTCCAAACCTACCAGATAACAACTTTTCTCTCAGTGATACGAAAATTTAAAATATTATGTAGACTCCATGCCCTGAGTAGGTATTTTATAGCTGGGGATAGATATATTTAGATGATACCCGAGAAGATAGACTCTAACGTAACGTATGGCATATTGCGATAGTGGTGACGGCATATTTTGATTTTATGAACGGATTTTTTAATATTTTTATTCGGATAGAATCAGGATTTTAAGTATTAAATAAACAGATCCATTACAATACT
>JXPH01013559.1:7770-21969 GCA_001014845.1 Mochlonyx cinctipes
CCTGACATACACACATATACCACCACAATCATAGGTTATATAACTGTAGATGGTAGTAGGTGTATGCATATTTCACAGACTGACTGTACTGTACTGTACTGTTCATTATTAGTTATGACACAAAAACTGCTGAGTGTTGCTTGTTTTACCTTTTCTGCGCCTTTACTAACCAGCAGATAGATTAAAGTGAAAATTCTTGATCCCGTGGGCAAAGTTAATTCATTTGAACTGAAACACGAAAAAAGAAAACTGGACTTGGTAATTCGCGCCATTCTTAACAGATTTTGCTGAAATTTAATACGGAGGACTTTTTCTGTTACGCAAATTAGCAAATACGAAAAAGCATTTTAGGTTTCATTTCGCATAAAAAATTGCTAAAAATCTTAGGGTTACAATATTACAATATTGCATTTTGGTAAGCCTTCGGACCTAAACTGAAAATTGACAAAATTGCAATTTTTAAAGGAAATTCCTAAAAATCTAAAATTTACATTATGGTTTTTGCAACTGAACACAAATGCCAATTAGCTACTTTGTATGAAAATTTGGAATAAAATTTCTATGATAAAAATAAATAAAACGGAAAAGGTGGGGTAACGGAACTATTCGTGGATATCCGGAATTTAATTATAAACAGGCAATTCAGTCCCAGGGGCTGATCACAAAAAAATCCATCTTCATCGCCAAAAAAGTTCAATTCCTGAAAAATCTTCAAAATCTCTAAAAATCCCAAAAAGTAGGTACACAAAATCCAAAAAATATTTACTTTTGCTTACGCAATAGTGTTGTCCCATGGCGAAGCATTTATACATCCTGTGCGTCTCAAAATTGCCATAGGAGTCATTTGTGATGTTCATAAACAGGACAAAATTATGGTGTTTTTGACGAGAATAAGTTATCCACGGGACCGTCCAAAAAGGAGTTTTCCAACAGTCAACCTAAATAACTTCAATTTTTGACAAAAAAAAGTTTAAATTGAAAATCGAAAATTTGGGTCTGCATATTGCATATCTCGCCAGATGCCAGACTTTGCCGGACAAAAATGCTAAAGGTTTTCGATCAAAGTCTCTGCAGATCTCTAAGTCTTTAAAAATCTCGAAAAGTTTCTCAAGTCCATCTAGTCCCGAAATCTTTAAAAGTCCACTAAGTCTAAAAATCTGAAAAATTCCTAAAAATCTCGAAAAAGTCAAAAATCCCTAAAAGTCTCCGAAATATCGCAAAAAATCTCAGAAATGCCAAAAAGCTTAGAAAATCCCAGTCGCAAAAAATTTCAAAAATTTATTAATCTTAAAATTTGGAATAGTTGTAGGTATTTCAATTTTAAGCCAAATTAGGGAATTAAAGCATTTTAAATATCTATCGAATTCTAGAATAACTGTCGAAAACTACTCGGAAAACTAGGATTTTTTGAGGATTGGAAAACTGCAATATTTCTACAAATTTTCAATTTTCGCTCTAAAACATAATTTTTGACAAAGCAAAGATAGAGAAATTTTGTAAAGGTTATACAAAAACTATTTAAAAAAAATTACGGAAAAATGCGAAAAAAAATCTTAAGTATCGGTGACTGGTACTTTTACCCTATGTCGTGTAGGCCTATGGACGCACACAATTTTTTAATTTCATATTTTAGTAAGAAGGCCTTATCGAAGCTTGTCCTAATGAAATCCCCATTTGGACTTGTCAAAAAAAATTGGCCAAAATTAAAATTTATTGCCGACGGTCATTGTTTATCTTGAAATTGTGATAATTCAGTAACAAATTGGCAATAAACAAGAAAAATGCATAACATTCATAACCCTTTCTTCACATTAATCTCACATCGAATACGAATTCAGTGCTTTGTGCGTTAGTCTTTTATTTTCAATATTAATGGTTATAAGTTAAGGGCTATCCGTCCGAAAGGCTCATTAATTTTAAGATAATAAAGTTGTTTCAAAGAACAAGCTCTAAAATGTCGAAAAAAATTATAGGAATACATGATTGCCTCGAAATTGAAGCAACTACAAGGACCACTCCATGACTTACCATCAATTGAGACATCAGAAATGAAATTTTCTGGCCGCAACAGATTGTACATTGGAAATTTGACCAACGATTGCTCAGAGGAAGAATTGGTTGAATTGTTCAAGCCATACGGAGATATCAGTGAAGCATTTATCAACAAAGACAAAAATTTTGCATTCCTCAAAGTTGATTATCATGTGAACGCTGAAAAGGCAAAGAAAGAATTGGACGGCAGCATGCGTAAGAACCGTTCTTTGAGAATCAGATTTGCACCAAACGCTACTTCTCTACGCGTCAAAAACTTGACTCCATTCGTGTCCAACGAACTTCTATACAAATCGTTTGAATGCTTCGGACAATTAGAACGAGCTATTGTGATTGTAGATGACCGTGGAAAACCCACTGGTGAAGGCATCGTTGAATTTGCGCGCAAAGCAAACGCTATGGCTGCAATGAGATATTGCACAGACAGATGTTTCTTCCTCACAGCTTCCCTACGACCATGCGTTGTAGAACCCTATGACCACACTGATGACACAGATGGACTCCCAGAAAAGTCAATGGCAAAGAAAAATCAAGATTTCTACAAATCAAGACTGGTAAGAAAATTTTTTATTTCAGGATGTTCTATTTTGGATTTTAAAATTGACTTTTAATTTTAGCATGGACCACGATTCGCCGATCTTGGATCTTTTGAACATGAATACGGTGAGAGGTGGAAGCAAATGCATGAATTGTATAAACAAAAAGCTGAAGCACTGAAACGTGAATTGCAGATGGAGGATGAGAAATTGGAAGCCCAAATGGAATACGCAAAATATGAGCATGAAACAGAATTGTTGAGAGAACGTATGTTGGCTTATACTATTTATTGAAATAATTGTGTTTTTTTTACCTTATTTATTATTACCTTTTTACTAACAATTGACGATTAAATTGTAAATGTGCTTTAAAAACTCTTGAAAGTGTTTTGTTTAAACCTTTTTCTATGTGCAAAACCGACTGAAAGAATACTTTTTTGCAGAGCTCCGCGCTAGAGAACAAGATCGTGATCGTCAAAAGCTCGAGTGGGAATTGAAAGAAAGATTAGTGACAGAACAAAGAGAACGCAATGCCCAACAAATGAAAACAGATCAAGATGACATGAGTACACGAATGGCCAGATCTGAGGAAGAGCTAAGACGAAGACAGCAAGAAAATACATTATTCATGCAGGTAAATTTCATTTGAACGCGTCTCTTGAATAAAAAAGATAGATTTTTATTCTCGTTCCAATTTATTTCTCAGGCACAACAATTGAGCTCCATGCTTGATCAACAAGAGAAAAAGCAAGGTGGTGGAAATGATAATCGCAGGACCTATGACATGATGGCTGGTTTGTATTTCTCTTTCTACTAAAACTAGCTTCATTTATTAACCCGATTTATTTTTTGTTTGCAGGAGGAAATGCTAATGCAGGAAGTAATTTTGGTGGTGGTAACCAGGTAAGAAATGACAATTTTGCTAAATTTCGTAGGTTTTGATTTTATTTTTCTTATATTAAGTTCCTTATGAAAAAGAAAACTAGTTTAAAATTAACTCAAACAAAAATTTATCTTAATTACATCACGTGTTTGCAACTAAATTACGTTATTCTTGGTTCTCAGTACACAATCTCTCAAATCTTCTGTGCTAAACAAAATAATATTTATAGATATTTATTCGAGTCATCTGCTCTCCTCTGCTGCTCTACAGTATGAACTCTAGAGAGAAAAATGATGATATTCAACCAGAATTCTTCAAAATAAAAATAATTTAATATCTGAAATATGCCCGCTCTATATGTTGGTGCGAAAAAGCTATTTTTAGTTCTACTTCACGGTGATAATTTATACATTTGTTGATAGGTCAATGACATTTTTTTTCTCGCAAATATAGCGAAAATTTACATAAATAAAGTATCATGCGCATACAAAATACGCCTAACTGTTCTTCATACTACAATTCTACTTGTAATAATATACCTATGATACGCTCTTTCGAAGACCGATCAACGTATATCAATCTAAGACTCGTTTTTTATCGATGAAATATTTGAGGATATTGTTTGGGGTCAAGCGAGACATATATATTTTTTAATTTACCTTTTGTAAAAGGTTGTTTATTTTGAATTTCATCATCATATGCAATAAGCAAATTGAGAAGTGGATTATTATGTTAATTTTATCTTCAATTGAAGTGAAATTGATGTTATGGGGTAATGATGTGCAACAGCACCAAGGACTGGAATAGAAATGTATAACAAACTATGCTAAGCTTCATATATTTCTTCAAACAGGGAAAAAGATTTCTAATATATTGTCAACATAATTATTACTCTCTCTAGAATGAAAAATTTAGATGATTATTGGTGACGTTAAATAAGTACATAGTTTTTATAACATAAAGCGTCTGTAGTCCAACAGACATTCTGTATTGTATTTTGTACAGCATTGTTCGAGTATCCATAGCCAAAGCCTAGTCTCTGGCGGCAGCGGATCTTTAGGGTATAAATATCGTTTAACCTGGCATTTCTTGCAATTTTATTGCATGAATACGATACGAAGTTTACCAATTCATTTGTTGTTTCAACACAATGTAAATTAAGAATGCCACAGCTAGTTTTTTAGGGCTGTTAAATCTGCAACAAATGTTGCAAATCTTTGCAACATTTGAATCTCCGGAACGCTGCCGTAACTATGTTTAACATAGACAAAGAATACTTCGTCTATGTGTTTAAACGTTGCAGTACTGTAGTGGAGTTGCAGTGCAAGCAACGATATGCAACAATTATGTAACATTCTAAATCATCAGCCCTGATTATTTTTGAAATATTCTCTAATCTCATTCGTAGATTTTAACAATAATGAAATTAGAAAACTGTAAAAGTTTTCTACAATTAAAAAAAACCTCATGCATATTCATCAGAACAGAATCGAGCAAAATAAATTGAAAGCTTTTGCAACTTGCAAACATTGCAACCTAAAAAAAGGATGTTCTTACTCCTTGTCGTATTTAAGGGGGTGTTCTCTTATATATTATTTTACTACATTTGCAATCAAAGCTACTGATTTGCGCTGTTAGTCTTGAAGGAATCAAATAGAAAAAATGTTTTTGGGATAAACCACACGTAATTCTAACCAGTTGAGTGGGATCATACTGTACCTATTGAGTTTCAAATTTTATTTATTTAAATTAAATTCAGATTATATTAACTTACTTACCTTAAACAATATAAAAAGGAAAGAGGCAAAGTACATTACTGATTAAAAGAACTAATATTTATATGAAATCGTCTACTAAAAAGTAAAAAGAAACATCTGTTAAATAAAGTGTTACTAGATGTGATATCGTCATCAAGGCCATTATAAAGTTTGGAACCTCCGAAAGAAAGACAATGCTGACCAAATACTGTACTAACTGAGCATAAGAACAGTATCTCGGTTGTATAGTTATGACGAACAATTTGTAGATTCGTATTATGATGAATAACATTGAGTTTGGTTGAATGAAAATTACAAAGTTGATGGATATAAATACCTCTTACAGGTAAAATAGTACGTGACTCGAGAGATATTCCTGTAAAGATTAACAGTGTTAAGACGAGGGTGTAAACTAAAAACTGTTTTAAGAGCTCTCTGCTTTGTTAGTTCCTAATTCTAAGTTCGTAATTTCTATGATTACCCGAGACATCAGTAAGATAAGAAACACGAGATCCAAATAGTGAATGTAAATTTTAATGCAGTTCGAGGCAGTTTATGCTTGATTCTAAATAAAATCCCATCCATCGATGAGTTTATTTACTAGAGCCGATAGTGATCATGCCAATTCAAATGGCTGTCAAGGGGAATTCCTAAGTTTTTGACGCATCCTGTCACCTTAATCGTTGAAGAATTTCCAACGGGTTGACTCAACTGCGATTGCAAATTGTTGTATTAAAAATAACTAAGGGATAGTCTATTCAACCGGAAGAAATCATTGATGAACATGATGTCATCGATCATCATCTCTTAAAGTGATGTCGTTGTTAAAAATATGGCATTGGTCTGCGTACAGTTAACCCTTCATAGCTAATATACAGATGTCGTCTAGATAGATCAAGAATAACAAAGCCGAATTCCAATATCAATTGATTCAGTTGTACACGGTTCGTGGAAAAATATACCCTAAAACGAACGATTGGGCAATGATCTGTCTGTAGAGACGGGCAAGCATTTTGATATGATGCTTTAAATCGTACATGGATTTCAAAAGATTTTTTTTTTTCAAATTTTTGGTCATACATTTTCGAAATCGAAAAAAGTTGTTCTAGTTTACGTTCTAGTTCTGTCCAACCATCAAAAAAGGGACACATGATTAAAACTAAGATATTCTTTATTTAGCGGTTACCTATTTCTAAAATTCTTCCATAAATTTCGCGGCAACCCCAGATACGTCTGAGGTCTAAGTCGGTCAACTTTACATTCACATTAAGTTTACAATAATGACACAAAAGTAAAATACTGGACAACATAACTGCAGAATAACTAATGTAAGATTATCAGGACAAGAATTTGACAGAATGGGGTTGTTAATTTTTTTACAAAATGCCCTTTTTGTGGGCTCTGGTACTAGAAATGTTCAAGGGGGGGCTATATACTGGTCGATTCTTCAGATTTGAAGTATTGGCCATGTCAGTTGCTAATTAGAAAACAAATTTTATTAAAGGGCCTCTAGCAGCCAAATAACAAATAATTTAGAGCCTTAAACATATTTTTCTCCAACACAACGATATACCACTCAACCGGTTAGAATTAACTATAATGACTTAATGCCAATGGAATAAACACCATTGAATGCTAAATAGACATGAAAATGTTTGTTTCGAGAAATATGGTCTGGAATATGATCTTTTAACGAGTTTTTATTAATACATTACATAGCGATAAAACTATCTTTTCTGTTACACATTGTGGTATGTTGTGATGTATTATCTCCTCGATTATCTAATCCACAAATTTCTGATAAATTTGAATTCTAGTAATAGTACTGAGACCAAACTTCTCCATCATTATTTGTTGCAAACACGTTTTTATATTAATTTATTTCCTATATAATATTTGTACAAGACGAAAAAATTTAAAATTTAAATTCATCAGCGAAAAGAGAATGAAATTTGTCCATGTTTTATTTAGCAATTATTTTGATTGGCTCTGGAATACGTTTTATTTTACGATATGAATTTTTTCCTAGTAGAAAATATAGTTAAATATAGTTTAAAGATCAAGCAAAACGCTAAAAATATTATGAAATTATTTGAAACAAGTAAAGAAGATCTCTCGATTAAATTGACATTGCGGTATTTTATCAAACTGATTACGATTTGTTACTTGAGTCATTCCATCTTCATTTATGTTTATTGCAACACAGCATCCTCTAAAACTAGATTTTTGTTTTACATTTCGGCCAAAATGTGAAAATAAATCTAAAGTTTCAATTGGAAAAGCTGTAGGTAGATTTAAAATAATATATTGGGTATTGTTACGACATATTTGTAGTTCTTCGTACGGAAGGGTGTCAAATTTTGTGAAATTTTGAACACATAGTATTTTTCAACGATTGTCAGAACAATATACTATCACTATCATCTATAACTATGCGATGAAGATCACATTTTAGAGTAACCGATTTTGACTCGATGTTATAAAATTTTAATAACTTCTCTCGACTTCCCTACGTATGATCAACCTTGGATAAATCCATTGTTTTCACAGATGTTCGTTTCTAAGCAGTTTTTTAAATTAAGCTATGATTTTAGGGGGTGCGGGTGTTAAGCAGGCTTTTAGCTTTATTTTTTTGGATGCGAAAAACAATTAAATTCCGATGGACACCAAACAAATGCTTGGAGCCTTTCAAATGTCATAACAAAATTAAATTTACAATTATATCACCACTTTGCGATTTTGTTATCATTCTAAAAAGCTATTATCATGTCAAATTAAAAGGTTGCATTTGCATATAAATTTCATATATTTTCGTGACCAAAATGTCTTTTATTGATAAATATAGGCAGGACATATATTTTCGCTAGTAGCAATTACACAATTGTTCTAATACTCATCAAAAATACGTTAAATGAAAATGCATTCAAGTCATGATGTCAACAATTTTCAGTTGAGTATATTCTGAAATAATCATATACCTAGTAAATAAAATACTATCAAATATCCGTAAAAGTATTGTAATTATAAAACAGCAATAAATACTTCGCATCGCAACCCCGATCCTAAATATTGCCAAAACACCAACATACTCCGTCATATTTAGATACTTCAAAAACCTCTCGTATTTAAATCAAGGACGCAAATTATTAAATCTATCGTACAACGTAATTTGTTATAATTTCAGGGAATTTGGGCACAAGGCACGTTTTGGCCTTTTTATAAATCAACAGGTCTCGAAAACATAAAACGGAAAAATGTAACAAATGCACACTTGGTGAGTGAAACCTTTTTTAGAGTGTATATGTTTTACATCCGAATTTGGCCTAATTCCACAATTTGGCCAAAAACTAGGCCGTAAGTGTAACTGTAAAAATAAAAAAACATTTTGACCATGTTCCACGGATCAGATTTTTTGGAAGAATTTATGTTCCTAAGAGAATAATATATTTTCTATGCGTTGCATTATGTCATTTCTATCTAGTATCTTAATAGTAAATACATCTAATTATAAGTTTAAGATTTCAGATTCATTTTTAATCATTTTAACTCTGGCGGCAACATTGAAATCTTGCTGAATACCATAATCATATGTTTAATCATACCAACATTAAAAGGAGAGACTTGCGAACTGGTTTCTTTATACTTCTTCTTGTGAAAAGTTAAGAAAACAAATGCTATGAAATGCTTCAAGCAGCTGTCACTGTGTTGCCACTCCAATTTATGCATTAATTATTATTCAAGAAATTGTACGAGCTCAAACATTTACAAGTATTCATGCTGTGCAATATTGAGTTAAGATAAATTCTCGTTTCTTACAAATTGTTTTTGGGTGTGATTTTCTTTGCAATAAAATAATAATATGTGAAGTGTTTCGTTCCGAATTATTGCAATTCTCAATTAAATATGATTATAAACAACAAAAAAGCATACTTTACATTACAAAGCTCATATTATAAGTAATAAAGTAAGGTAAGTCGACTAATCAGGTAGTCCCTGATTGTGCTCAATTTGTAAGTCTCATATAAGGGTCGCTATGAAACTCTTAAGTTTCTCTGGTACCTACTATGCAGCACCTGTTGCTATTGTCGATTTGACAAAAAATTTCAATCATCAATTTTCTTGCGCTCGGCTTGTACTCCAAGCATTGGTCAATACGTGTATGTATTGATATTGCACAGTGCCCCCTCATACACTAAATGAGGTGAATAATGTAACAAATGGCCATAGTAGATCACAGTTCTGTTTTGTACCAAGAAACTGCAAAAATAGTGGTAAAACTTGTAATACAGATATTTCATAGCTTGAGTTAATAAAGCTCATTTCTAGCGCACAGTTAAAGGTTAGGGCAAATTTGGTGTTTTTGGTACCTCAATTATGTATCACTCACATCCCAAGAAAAAATTTAAGTAGAACTGTGTTAAAATGAACGGTTGAAAAATAATATAAAATTAACCCGTAAACTGCCCATATTCGCAAAAGAACCGTAATTGTAATTGCATTTTTATTATTTTGAGTTTAGATTGTGATGTCCGCACTCAATAATACAAACGTTATTGGATTAATTATAAGTTATTTATAATTATAAGTAATATTGAATAATAATAATGCGACTCCATATATCGTCTTATGGTTTCCAAGTGACAACCTGTCACTTCCTACCGAGGGATGACCCGCTCGTCAAAACATATTACCCTGCGTCACAATTATTGCTCTATTTTTCGAAGCAGTTTCTACTAAACTTATAAAAATAATAGTGATTTGTTCTTGAAAAATACGAAAACAACACGAAGTCAAGTTGCCGAATGTTTAAAAATAACCGCATAACAGCCGTATCTCTGATACATTGAAAATCCTTCAAATTAAACCAAGACAAGTTTTCTGAAATCGTATTCCACAATTGGAAGCATGTTACTAACTCATGTTCAATCACAATAAACTTTTATTTTTGAAATATTGTAATATAATTCATCATTATATAATTAATTTACAAGTACACCTTTATTCCAGCAAATCTATCCAAAAAGATTTGTTGTTGAAACAACAGGTAAAATAACTATCATGAGAGACGCTTTCCTTTCTTGAAGAATTCCTCTGGTGGATTTCGGTCGCTTCAACGTATATTGTCTAGATTTCTAGAAGAAAAGTGTCGGCATCAGCAATCTTTTTAAGCGGCTTCTTCGAAAAAAGAGTGCACCGCATTTTTGTTTCACTTCCATTGACAGTATTGCTGTAAGTGAGCTCTAAACTTCCTTTCTCTATTCTATATGCTCTATTTTCAATGTAGGGTCGAGGCTAGCACTGATTAACTGCGTACTAGGTACTGGGCCATGCTTGTCACAAAAAAGTAGTTAAATTTCATGTCTAGTATCTCCATTTTTTTCCAATTCTTTACGACTACGACAACCATAAAATCATGAAACGTTTGAGCTGGTTTGTTATGACGCATGCTTTTCTCGACAGCCGCTTGAAAGCTATCCGCAGCCATGAAAATGTGTCCACTTTCAAAATCTTTAAATAACACCGAAGAAACTTCCATTCGAATCTAAATTGTCATTCCATTCGATGATCGAGTTTTGTGACGCTTCGGAGGGATTTTCACGATAAGTGTCTACGTTACCATTAACTAAGTCTCAGATTTATCTGAAAAAGACACACCATCATCAAAGTCATAAAATTGCTTCCGTCACTTTTATAACTCTTAAGGTAATCGAGCACCGACATTTTTCAGCACTTTATCACGATAATTTGTTTTTTATTTTTTAATTTTTTCACAATAGCTTATATACAACAAACAATAATTTGACAGCTCATGACTGAAAAATTTATCTCACAGAATCTAATAGTTCTTGAAAACTTTTCTCAAAGTAACCGCAATACGGTTGAATCCATAAGTTTAACACATAACGTTATTTTTTATCACGCCACGATACTTTTTCTTAGACTTTTTGGAAAATATGATGCAAAACTTCGAAAAGTAAAAAACGTGGTTTCTCATTTTCAATTTTTTACAATTACGGTTCTTTTGCGAAATTCGGCAGTAAAGGGCTCGAAACAGTTTTCCTAAAATTAGTTTCCATTCCCGGATATTTCCGGGATTCGCAAAAATTCTACTCTCGATTCCCGGTTCCTATTTTCGATTATAATTTATAATTTTAACATGTTTTCAATCGAAAGATATGCCACAATTAAAAATTTCACAATGATAAAAATTGGGCTTTTGCATCCTTTAGGCACGGATGGATAAGTCAATCAAATCAAAACATTTTGTATTCGTATCTTTTTAAGTTTTTGGTTTCGACGTTTCTTATAATTTTTAAAATTCTTTAGACATTTAAAATATCACACTGGTTGCTAATATCATAAAATCATGTTGAAAATGAAAAATGTATTTAAAATAAACCGTATTTCTCCTGCATCTCTTTTGTAATTATGTTCAAACAATTAATAATCTGACAGAAATTTCTCTCTTTAAGAAATGCCTCAAATTACACATCTAGGTTCGATGAATATTGTCAATGTCCAACAAAATAATTTCGTATTTTTGTGTTATTGTGAAGTTTAAAATATTGTGAACAAGAACTCTTGTTGGTCACATTATAATGTACATAACATACCGTTTTACTTGAATGAATCAAAATAATATGTAATAATTTAGTTTTTTTCATTTTTATAAAAGTTTGAGTATGGTTTCTTATAAACTCGTATAAACATAATAATATTTGTTTTCTTTATCAAATTTTAAATGATTTTTCTTCTCTCTCTCAATCTTCCATAATCTGATCGTTCTGTGGATATGTATAAATTAAAATATTCGTATTTTAACTGACGCGCTCATTTATCCACTTATGATCCGTTAGGAATCTGGATTTGACGGTGCTAATCGTCAGTCTCGTTTTAATAACGAGGAAGGAGGAGGAGGCCAACAACGTGCTGGCGGATTTAATAGCGGTGGTGGAGCTGGCGGTGGAAATCGTTGGATGAATAATGGTCGTGCTGCAGTAGGAGCTGGTGGCGGTGGTGGTGGAGGTAGTGTAGAAGATTTCCAGAATAAACGTAGGCGATTCTAAGAACATCCTGGAAAGTTCACTACTCTTTTAAGCACCCACAAAACACATTTCACCCACGATCAAAAATATAAAATAGATTAGTAGTTCCCGATGGTGAGAACTTCCCATCAGTTTAATCTCAAGTGTACAATGCATAAATTGTACAACACTTTAATTAGTTATTCATATTTATTGCTCTATTTAAGAGGTGTTAGGGGATAATGTGATTTGAATATATTAACACTATTATTGAGGAACAACAAAAACATAATTAAATTAAATTTGACACATTTTCATAGATTGACAATTCATAATTGTTGGAAAATAAGTAAAATTTAATTTTCTCTCCATACATTTAAAAATGATCTTTCTTTTGATCTTATATTAAAATTAGTAATATATTTTTAGAAAAGTAAAAACGTATAGAGCAAAAAATATGCATCTTTAAGTACTATTTATAGATTATTAATTTTACTTCTTTTGTGTCGTAATGTTTTTTTTCTAAATAAGTGTAATAATAATGGCTAAAGTAAATTAAAAACAACATAATCTTGAATCTTATTTAAAAATTCTGTAAATCCGTTTTTGAGAATCTGTCAAAAAGATGAATATAGCAAACTAATTAACAACATATTTTATCAACATTTTAGAGGAACCGTCTGATGTGATGAGAAAGTGGTCAAAATTTAAAACCACACAATGCTCCATTGTATTTTCGTGAAAAATGTTCAGCACATTTTAATTTTTCGACGCCTCCGACTTACATACCCATTATGTTTTCTTCTTCGAAAGCAAAAATTGAGCTTAAAAACATGAAAATTGAAATCTCGGACAAAATATTTCTTTTTGAGCAAAATAAAAATGGTTCATGATAGAGACTACTATGACTTTTTATATCAGAAACAATTACGGGTACAACCGGTACAACGCATTTAGTTCAAAGTCGAGCGGGACCAAAAAAATATCGGAATTAAGTACCCAGAAGTAAAAAACCGTACTCATATACTCACAGAGCTTGCGGGCAGGTTGTACGGTGTATGTTCGAATTATTGAACATCACATTATAAACAAAATTACGAGCCGTTTTCAAACTTCGGATTAAACGTAAACTTCGAATTATAGGATGTTAGATTTAAAGGTCCCTGGTCAAAATCTTCGAAAAAATTTGGGAAAAAAATAATCGTTTTTCAAATATTATCTTCAAATAACGATAAAATGATTGGTAAACTTAGTTTTTAAATTAATCATTTTATTTCAGCCATAAAAATAATTTTCCAACGTTTCTTTCATATTTAAAATCTTGTTCGCAATTTTTCCGAACTATGTCATCGAAAAAATCCCCCTGCGATCGATTTAAACCCGTTCATGAACTTAGTTAATGGAACCGGTCCACGGACCCTTTTGCCTACATGGCAAATTTGTTTTACCCGCAGAAAAAAAAAAATTCCAGATGATCTTGTTCAATCGAGCTTATCACACCGAAAAGGGAGCAAGTCAAATTTTTAATGTTAAATTAAATCTAATAAATGAGTGTACGCCGTGAAGTTTTTCAAGAGCTCCCACATGTCTGTGGTTTTATGTAATGTATCCTAAATGTGATTTAGCATTTTTATGAAAAAAATCTCAAAAATCCCTCAAAAGCGCTTCTGTTTTTAAGTGATTTTTGATTTATTTTAGCACTTAAAACAGATTGGAATTTCATTAAATATATGAAATTATGCAGCAAATACCTAGGTGATTGTAATTCTTGTAATTACATTAATAAAATAATTTATTTTCGGAATTATTTATTCGAGCGGTTAAAGGTTTTTGGAAATATTTTGTTCAAAATGAGGAGCCACATAATTACTATTACTATTATCTTTATTGTATTGTTTAGAATTTGAAAATTCTTTTGATAATACATTTACAATTTACATTTTAAA
>JXPH01013566.1:1203-12809 GCA_001014845.1 Mochlonyx cinctipes
ATATGAGGACTCGCCTGGTCCCAATAGGCCTTATTATATTTTTATTATTATTATTAATAAGTACTCAAAATAGTCATGTAATGGTCTTGGTATGTTAATAACTCCGGCAAAAATGAACATACTGTTCCTTTCAAAGGCTCAAAACTTGCAAAATTATCTAAAATTTTCAAAAAAATGTTTGGTTGGGACCAAAAAAGACTAAAGGGATTTTTATGAATTTTTGGCTAAAACTTGTGAAATAATTATTCGATAAAATTGATTTAGCCACCAAAATGTGCGCCAGCGTTTTTTGTATCATTTTGATACTGAGATTATTGTATATTTAAAAAAAATCCTTACTTTTGTTGAGAAAAGCCTCCACACCAAGTTTCAGCCAAATTGGTGAAAATTTTGGGTGCTAAAAGCTCGTTGTTAGAGCTTTTCTTTTATCATCACAGACAAAATGTTTGTTTTGTGGTTTTCTGCCTGTCTGCTGTACGTGTGTGTCCTCGATAAATCGTGTAATAATCAACCGATTTGGCTGAAATTTGGTGTCGAAGCTTTTCTTAACAAAAGTAAGGGCGAGTTCGTTAATATGCCAAATTGAACCACGGGGCCCCCATACATACTTTTCAGAATTTTCCAGAAATCTTGCGTTCTTATGATCGGAATGCGCTCAAGTTTGGAATATAAGCTCTTGGTAAGTAGCCAAAAACAGTTACTAAAAAAGTTTTCCCTAAAACATTGGTGCCAGGAACTTCAGGAATACTCGGGTTCTCTTCATCGAAATGAGCTCAAATTTGGAAAGAAAAGCTGCATAATCCAGTTTGTGGTTTCCTACGTTAGCATACTATTTTTCATTATTGGGGTTGTTCTCATCCCCAGTCATAATCCGATATCAACTCTTTCTTTGTTTTCTTTGAATCAGCCAGTGAAAAATCAGTGAAAAATCAGTGAAAAATCGCCTCTCAACGTTTCTCGGTTTCAGTACATAAGGCAGTAAATTTAATTGCTTTTGAATGGATTTTAATCGTACGGAAATTGCTTGCTGAGTCACTCCCAATGATAATGCAAGCTTCTCTAGCGTTTTAGTCAGATCTTCATCGAGTAATGCCTTCAACTCCTTGTCTTGTTTTCAACCTGAAATCAACATTCTTGAAAGGTCGAAACCATTCCTTACATAATTTATCAGCTGCAGCAGTGTCACCATAAACATCAACAAGCATTCCGTGTGCGTGTGGATAACTAAAACCTCTCGCAAATGCTGCTTAGTAAAAACAAATCTAGACATATTCAACAGGGTAAAAAAGAAGGTTTTTGTATGAAACTCACAGCGATCTAAATTGTACATTATTGACAGATATCTAACCTCTATGAAACCACCGAAATCAGTTACCACTATGACATAACAGCCAGAGTCATCGTTTAAAAAACGACTGAAATAATTTGTACTCCCAATATTAGTTAAGTACGTGATTTGTAAATGCAAGTTTGCCTTTAAGATCCAGTTTCGATACATGTCAAAGCTAAGTTCGATTTTGGATATTTTTACAGGTTTTTTGGATATCTATATTTTTTGAGCAGCCAAAACTGTACCCTATAGGTTTGTAATGTCATACCCATCATAGGAGTCATAGTAGACCAAAAAATAAGAGTAATTACTCTACAGTTAGGGTTACTGCCCTTGTGGCTTGATCGGTAGGGCGTCTGCCTATAAACCAATTCGACCCATGGCGATTGAATTAAATTGCGTTTTTTCATCGCTGCTAGGAAGGTATATTGCTTTGTGTGCACTATTATTAATAAATAATAGGGTGAACAAGGTAATCTCCCGCATTAATCATCAGAGCCATGCTATCAAAAATATACTTTCTGCAAAAATTCTGCGTTTGAATGGATTTTATGTTCAAGAGGTTAGACAGTTTCCTTGCAGCAAAAATTGAACCTGACTTGATGGGCTCAATGAACTGGTAACTCATTAGCATAACCATTAAAATTGTGGTGGTTCGGAATCCACTATAAGCTGTAGGTCCACTAATACCTAGAAAGTTCTCTGAAATATGAGGACTCACGTGGTCCCCCTAGGGTACTGTTGGTCTTATTTTTTATTATTATTGTTTGGGGCAAAATTGCCTCACAACTTTTAAAATATTCGTTTATATTTAAAAATCCTTTCCTATGATCTTTGTACATATTTCGGTTAGTTGACCAACATTTTGCGCTAGTTTTAATTTTTGCATTCAACGTCGCACTTCAGTTTTAGACAAAATTGAATTTTCTCACACAACCACTTTTGGATGAATTTAAAAAATCACCTCACCAAATGAATTAAGATTTACGACTTGCCAAAAAGTATTACAAATTACTAAAATTAAATTACAAAATTGAATTGAAATAAATGAAGTGCATCAATAAATAGATAATTGTTTACATGTTTTGCGTGTGAATTTGGAATGAAAATTGAAATTGAATATTGTGAATGCAATAAAAATAAATAAACAATTTCCAATTGATCGACATTGCAGCTATAAATCTTCTTCAAGAGTATTTTTTTCTGATGCTTCACAATTTAATAAATAATGATGGAAATAGATTCACCAGATTCTCAAGCAAGGGCAATCATCCATATGTGTGTTGTTGATTTTTTTTTTCTTTTCCAAAGACTACGATTTTTTCATTCGATACTAATTAGATCAAGATCAAAGAAAACATAATTGAATATGACACTTGTCGTTTGCAATAAAATGTTCATTAGGTTGTGGTACCTACGTCAATCATTCGTGGTTTTATGCTTTGATATGCAAATGTATGCTACTCACATTACTTCAGACGGAATAACATTAATTTTTATATGGTATGCTATGGTATGGTTATGTTACAAGAGTGTGCATGCAAGCAAGCAAGAGGCAGCAAAAGTAAGGAAGGAATGAATAAATTGACTCGATTTTGCTTCATTTCATAACAAATTGGTATCAACTTTTATTTTTCATCACATTTATATTCATTTCATGCGGAACATAATTTTATTTCAGATTAGAATCTGCGTGGCGGGATGGGATGAGTCATTGCAATTTGTCACCAAACAAACTACAAAGTATTCTTTCTGAAAAAAGATGTCCAGACTTAAGTATAATTTCACACTTAACAAAAAACTAATTAATTAACAGCAAAAGTCAATGATCGCCATCCACATCGTCGCCAAAATCAATAAAAAGATCAACTTTTTCTCTCAATCTCAACTCAAGTAGTGATTTCACAAAATGCATCATTAAAAACGTTTAAAAAAGATGGTCTTCTCTAATGGACTTAAAAATCTGATTCTTGTTTTTCCATCTTTTTTGTCCATTCTTATTTAATTTTTGTGCAAACTTTATTATAAATGTGTTAATATGTTGAACAAAATCTTAATTTATTTTAATTAGTTTGGAATGAGTTTTTCATGGATTTCAGCATCATCATCATCATTAACATCAATATCATCTTCATCTTTCAAATTATATTGTGATTGAGTATTAAGACTGGCACCAGAGGTGTATCGAAGGACTATCTCGCTTAAACATAAATTGAAGTTCACCTCTGATGCCCACAACTAATTTAACGTTCATGAAATAAAAAATCAATCCAAACTATTTAATTTCTTTATTAATTGATTAAAATAAGCATATCACACATTTTATTATGGCTTAAGCTTAAGTTTCTGCCCACTTACATTATTGAGGACTGTATTGATCTTGTATGGCGAAATTTCCAAACAGAGATGAATGATGCTTTGAAGAGCCTTGGAAATCGCTGGGAGCAAACTTATTGTACGAAAGTCATTTGCCGAACTTGGACTGGGAACTATCGGCTTGACTTTAGCGAGTTTCGACACATCGGGAAAATTTGATGTTGAAATAATATCATTGCACATTTGTGTGATTTAACTCAGTATGACAAGTAGAAGAATTTTGATGAAACTAAGAGGTATTTTGTCAGATCCTATGGCATCAGAAGATATACTCTTAATGGCGGTTGAAACTTCATCATCATTTACAATTCTGAAAGAAAATTTATGGGTGGTTGATGAACTTCAAGATTTTCATTGAACGAAGTAGTGGTATATGAGGGAAGTAGTGAAGAAGGCGTGAATCAACCGGAAACCACAGCTTTTTACTGCTGAGTGTAACATCCAGTTGATTGTGCACATGTTGTCGTCGAGCCTCTCAAACAATAGTAGTAGTTCTATTTCGTACCGGCTTAAAATTCAGCCACGATTCATCGGTTCTAAGCACTTTTCAGTTGGCAAAGTACTCTTATCTAACTTTGAGCGCTTCATAGACGCCCATGGTCATCCATGTAGAATTCATGTCTGCGATCGTGGTGGTTTTAACAAGTACATGTCTTTCTATGAGCTTTGTGACACAATCATTAAAGTGTAGGTTGAATAGAAGAGGTTGCCCAATTCAAGTTTTCGGCATCAACTAGAAGATTTGAAACATGCACTTGGTCGAATCTTTTACGAGTAAAGGTTACAGGAACAGGGTCATATTTGACTTTAAATTTAAATTTGTTTATTAATAAATGCATGTAAAGTGAAAAGGCTTTTTAAAATATACATTTCGTGTGTTGATCTCAGCTCCAGTAGGCAAAGTTATACTATGTTTCCTCTTCCAATATCTCATGAACATTGACATTTCAAATGTCATAAAAAATATTTAATTGTTGTTTAAAATGTGGTGCAGTTCTTCCTAAAACCAGACTGAGTTCTATTTCTCTTAATTGGAAATGGCAAATAAATGTAACAACACTACGAGCAAAAACTGTACCGTGTAAAATGCAGTTCTCTACCTAGACACTAGAAGTCTAGAATAAGCACTAGAATCGTTCATGGTTGAGGAGCATCGCAGTTTACTATACAAATAGTGGGGAGTTTTAGTTCTAATGAGACGGTGAATAGTTACAAAACTCCTAAATTCATTAAATTGTTCAAAGGTTTGCTTGAAGTTGAGAAACATAGTCATATCATCTTAGTCGGTAGACAAAGCGCACACATCTATTTACCGCAACTTTTAACTTGTTCATCGCAACTTCACTAGCATTTTTGAAAACGGCATCACCGTAGAACAAGTGTGGCAAAATAATGGATTTGAATAGTTTCAGCCGGATTTTAGTTGTGAGATAAAAGGAAGATTGTCTGGGAGAGCGCAAGGCTCCATAGATTTTATTACACATTGCTCCAATGTGGACGTCCCATTTCAGCTAAGTTTCGAATATAGCTCCAAGGTTTTTAACTTGCTGGACAAATTCGATAAACTGCGTTGGACACCTGAGTTTACGACGACTACGGNAAGTTTCGAATATAGCTCCAAGGTTTTTAACTTGCTGGACAAATTCGATAAACTGCGTTGGACACCTGAGTTTACGACGACTACGGTTGAAAAGCAGAGCTTTAGTTTTAGAAGATTTCAGAAGCAACCAATTACGTCGTGCCCATTTGGCAATTTTTATTAGGTCTTGGTTGATTTTAAAAAACATTTCGTAAACACAGTTTGGTTTATCAGCAAGATAAAGTTGTTCACCATCAGCGAACTTGTGAAGGTTGCAGTGCTGAACAACATCGGGTAGGTCATTTATGAATAGAGAAAATAAAATAGGACTGAGTATTGAACCTTGCGGTACCCCAAAATGAACAGGACACAGCTTTGAAAGAACCTCATCGATACAGACAGATTGCAACCTATTGTATAGGTATGAGCGAATTAATAAAGTGGCATCATTGCAAAAACCAAAATTATACTGAAGTTTTTACTCAAGATTCGATGATTTATGCTGTCAGAAGCCTTTGAAAAATCTAGCAGTAGTAGAACTGCTACCATCTTTTTGTCAAGCAGAGAATTCAAGTCATCAGTAATCTTTAGCAAATCAGTTCTGGTACCATGACTTTATAGTCAATACAAAAGAAGTCACGGTCAAAAAGACCGCCGAGGGGCGCTTGAATTAAATTATTTATTCGTTCAGTGCTGGCTACCAAATTTAAAATGAATTAAGGTGGATCTTCGATGACGATCATGACGTATAGCAAAGCTAGGCACAATTTTGAAAGAAATGGAATCAATCATCCATAGAATATTTTTAGATTCCTCAAAATCATGGAGATTTGTATTGAAATCAACCATTACTATAGGATGTCAAAGTACACTGCAGAAAATTCTGACAGTTTTGACCTAAAATGGTCGATAAAAGCTACAATTAAACCATCTGGAGCATACACAATTCCAAGAATGAGTATATTTTCATTTTTACTTACTTTTACTTATGAGCCTGTGGTACCCAGGTGGGACACAGCCGATCAATAGTCCTATTCCATCTCATTTGGTCCCTAGCAGTTGATATTACGTGACCCCATTCATCCTAGCGTTTGCGTACACCCAACTCTGAGTTTGGCGTCGTCTGCCTCTAGATCTGGTTCCTTCCCGAGGAAAGTACTCCAAAGCTTCTTTAGCTACTGATCCGGGCTACGTTGGGCCCCTTCGTAGCACGTGGCCGATCCATCCAAGTCATACCACTCAGCAACTCTCCGTTTTCATGAGTAGCATTAAAATTTTCTATCAATACTTGAATGTCACCGTTTGGAATGGTTGACAAAACAGAGTCCAGACGATCGTAGAACTCCGAGTAGTCCTTATCATTTGTTGGACTATTATCATTTGTTGGACTATTAGCAGATTGTGTACAAAATCTAGCTTTTATAATACGGTTGGTTATGGGCTTCCAACCAATGAGGCTTTTTCTCACATTTGCACTGAGGAAAAATGCGACTCCTTTTTTTATGTTAACGGTGCCAGCTAAATAACCGGAGTTCAGCAGGCTACATNCAATGAGGCTTTTTCTCACATTTGCACTGAGGAAAAATGCGACTCCTTTTTTTATGTTAACGGTGCCAGCTAAATAACCGGAGTTCAGCAGGCTACATCCATCTGCGAGCTTGTTTTCGCCACGTCCTTCTATTCATGTTTCACTAAGGCCAAGAATCTCCAGTTTATAATCCTGAGCTAATTTAAGCAAACTATCCAGCTTCAGTTGCTGAGTGATGGAGTTTACATTGAAACAACCGATCGGAATCGTCCTATTCACGCGTAAGGTCTTCGCCGAATTCCGATCCGAAATTTTCCTATGTATCATCATATCTTGTGACCTAGTGTATCCTGCGACTGATGAGATGGCAGAATTCTTAAAATTCTCTCTCGTAAAACTGGGTTTTGTTCTCATAAAACTGAAACAGCTGCTCTTCTACGTGGACTTCTTAAAACAAAATTATCTTTAAAAAGGCTTAGAAGACAATAAAGGAGTTAAAGAAGAAGAAAATGTGTTTTGAATTATTGAATGAAGAAAATGACAAGACAAATTTGCACAAAACGCAATAAAAATAACTTGAAGACTATTTATTAACACTTGAGTATTTATTTTCTATAAAACGCATTCAACAATGATATCCATCAACATCTTCGCATCTATTCAACATTATGTTGTGTTCTGCTTCGTTCCGACTAAGTGACCTTTGTTTGTCTGTCTGTTTGTTTGTTTGTTTGTTTGCTTGTTTGTCACTGAAAAAATAGAAAAGACCATAAAAAGATATCAAATAGACGATTTTTCTTTTTCAAAATCAATATTTTCTTAAAACGTGCATTTCGAGGCCGTCCGTTTTCTTTTGATCAAATTTTAAATGCATCTGAAGATGCATTTCTGTTGACATAATCATCAATTTAAGGAAAACATTAGGGTTGTTTGTTTGTTGTACGCTTCTTTTCCTGGATGGGTGATGATAGGATAGGTGAATTATTTACTCTAATCACATGCATTTTATTGAATATTAGTCCGTTACCGAGATCAGATTCAGGTAGGGATTATCTAAAAATTCTTTTAAACGTTTCCCCACACTAACCTAATTTTTTCCCATAAAAATCAAATTAAAATGAACCTAATTTTCAGTGATTCGGACAGATAAAAAATGTATCTGTATCAAAAGATCGTATCTAATTTCTGATATCTTAAAATCCCAATCTTTGGGTCTCGTGTAAAAGAAGAAGGAGAATTATGTGCATAATTAAGTCCGATCTTAATTTTTAAACTTCAACATCAACATCAACATGTAATGTACCCAAAGACGATGCTCTCCATTCCATACTCTTGAGAGGATAGGATGTGGAAATATATACAGAAAAAAAAAACAAATTAATGCTAATTAGATCAAATAAATTAGGTACGAAAAACAAATAAATAATCAATTTTTGAAATGAGATGTTGAATTTAATAACTTGGACTGTTTTTCTTATACATTTTTGCTTTATTTGATTTGGTGATGGGAAAAGAAGATAAAACGGTGGTTATTAAGAAATTAATATCAGATTAACTCGATAAGATAAAATTGATTTTAGCAATTATTTTATTTTAGGGTTTAAGAATTGAAAGTGCACTTCAGATTTGCTATTACATTATTCTTATGTTATTAAATAGGCCTAAAATAATGTGGAATAGGGGTTGTTACACAATTTTCTTTTATTTTTGATAAGTACTAAAGTGCGAAAAAATTGAAGATAAAAAGCACCAAACACGGCGATTCTCGGAGATAATGAAATTAGACGTTTTTGACACTTGTTGTCACTCAGTCGTCTCACATTGGCAGACGATAGAAACTGCAATTTTAGGAATTATTGTCAGCCAATTTTATTTCTTGTCATCCCTCATTATTTTTTTGTGAGCCAATCTTATTTTTTTTGTCATCCACTTTTGTTTTTTGCCGTCGACTTTTATTTTTCTGTCAGCTAAATTTAGTTTTTTTCATCCATTTTTATTTTTTTTGTCAGCCATTTAATTTTTTGTCATCCGTTTATAGTTTTTTGTTGACCATTTATCGTTTTTTGTCAGCTAAATTTCTTTATTTGTCAGCTGAAAACGGTCCGCTCTTTTCCAAAAATGTACGTTGCTCACTTACTAAGATTTTGGTTAAAACAAGCCATATTTGGGTTGGATATTTTTTCAGAGCAGTATTTCACAAAAAGTAGCTTTTTTGTCATTCTCTTGAGATTTAGTCGGTTGAGATACAGCATAGATATTGATCTTTAAAGTCAAAAAAGACTCAGAAGCCTTATACTAAAGGTTAATGGTACGATTCCAGCCACTGACATATACTCTAACTTAGAGGATTTTCAAATTTTGAAGAGTTCTGCAGCAAAACTCCAAAGAATACTTTCTAAAAGTACTTGGGTGCTTACTTTTGCTCATTTTCTATTATTTACAGTTGAAAAATTGCTTAAATTTTGTGCTCAGATAGAATAAACACATTTTTGATCATATAGTGGCTACAAAATAAAACCATGGGCGCCTATAAAACCCGATCCTTCTCGTCAAATTACCTTATAAAGCCGTTTATTTTGTAGCCACCATATACCATATATAACCAAAATTGTTGTGTTTAATTATTTTTTAGTTTTTAGTGCAATGTATTTTAAAAGAATTGATTATATTTTTATTATATACTTTTTAGTCTGGGGATTTTATTATCAATTTTTATCATGGGATTTTTATCATGGAATTTTTATCACATGGGATCAACATGATGTCGACTCTATGTCAACATCATGTCGACATGGTCCAAGGTTGTAGCCAAAATGCCAACTTGTACCCTAAATTTTAGATTTTTTAAATTTTTTAACCGCAGTGTCTCCTAGTAGGTCTCTTGAGAACCTAAAAGCCCTTTGGGGAGCCTAAATGGCCACTTTTTTCGTATTTCAGTTTTGGTCCAAGTTACTTACCAAAGTACTAGACCATGACACAAATTTAAGATTTTTAGAAATTTTCTAAGCAAAGTGCCCTATAAGGGGCCCTCTAGAGAACTTAACAGCTCTTGAAGACCTAAATGGCAACTTTCGTACAATTTCAATTTTGGTCCAAATGACCCAAATTTCTGATTTTAAGAAGTTTTTCATGCAAAGTGCTCAATAAATGACCCTCTAGAGAACCTAAAATCCCTGTAGAAGACCAAAATGGCCATTTTATTACCATTAATTTTGACCTAAGTTCCTTACCACAAATATAGACCGTGACCCAAATTTCAGATTTTTTTAAATTTTCTATGCAAAGTGAGGCATAAGGGGTTCTCTAGAGAACCGTCTCGAAGATCTAAAAGGCCATTTTCATCAAATTTCAGTTCAGCCCAAAATCGTAACCAAAATACTAGGCCGTAACCAAAATTTCAAATTTTCAGGATTTTTATACCGAAAAAGCCACCAAAAAGACATAAAAAGAACCTCTGGTTGACCGATTTAGGTAATTGTGATTAAATATTGCATTGTCATCGGAGATGAACAAGTGTGCAAAGTTTGAAGAAAATCGACTTGGCGGAAGTGGGTCAAAAATTGATTACTAGATTTGACCAAGACAAACAACAAACAGACAGAGATATCAATCTAAAGAAAAATATGCAAAAATAATAGAAAACTTCTAGTTCAGTGTTTTAACAAAATGTAAAAAAATTCTGCAGTGAAAATCCAAAGAAAACTTTCTCAAAGTACTTTGGTGATTCCTGTTTCTCATTTTCTATTTCTTGTAGTTTTTAAAATTCCCTTTCTTTGACCGAAAATAGAAAAATTATTTTCATTTCCATAGAAATTTTGATAAAATTACAATTTCAAATAGGCTCTTTTTATTACATTTGTATGGGTACCTTTGTACTGGAGCCTATAAAAGCATTCAGCCGATTTAGTTCAAAATTTTAGGGCTTCAATAAAATGACAAATTAAACATCCATCCTAATTTTGAGCTTATTTGGACCTTGGACCATGGAATTATGGCTTTAAAACTCATAAATTCAGTTACTTTTGTACTAGAGCCCATAGTAGCCATTGACCAATTGAGCTCCAAGATTTTGAAATTAGACACATTGATTGACTAAAAACAACTTGTCTATTTTCAGCTTAATCGGATGACTTAAACCGAAGCTGATGATGATCGTTAAGGGCCCCTTAAATTTTCAAGGGATTTGTATGTTCCCTGCCATGTATCTGTAGAATCACTAAACCGATTGAGATTAAATTTTTTTTTTTTTAGCCAGCATATCATTGAAAAATAGACGATTTTTTCACCTATTTTTTCACCTATTTTGGTAAAATCAACAAAAACAAGACGCAAAATTATTTTTCAATGTATTTCGAATATTTTAGGTAATTAAGGTTTAAAAAAAGAGTTCAGAATTATATTTAGTTTTTTGGTCCATAAAGAAAGAGAGAATACTTCCTCCAAAATTTTGAGCTCCATCGGATAAAATTTGGGACGTGCTACCAGCAAAAAAACCGTCAAAAAATGTTTTTTTTAGGGTGGTCCATAAACCCTAAAAAAACAACAACTAAATATGATTTCTGAACTCTTTGTTTAAACCTAAATTACCTAAAATATTTGAAATACATTGAATAATAATTTCTCTTGTTTTTGTGGATTTGTATAACTGTCCTCATGTTACGGCCCAAAATAGGTAAATTGAACTGCAAAACGAAACTTTTAAACGGGCGAGGTCGGCTATTCTGGGACCACCCTAGTATACACAATGATGTCATTATAGCAGCCGTTATAAATCGAACGGGTGGTTGAGTGGT
>JXPH01013595.1:2014-18520 GCA_001014845.1 Mochlonyx cinctipes
ACTAGTTTTTTTCATTGTCAAAATAAGCGTGTACTGATACCGACTGATTACTGAAATTGACGCTGCGCAGCACGAGATGCGAAGCAACTCGTATTGTATAAATATTTTCTGTAATTTTTAGCTTAATCGGTTAAGTGTTTCTACAGATACAGGGCTGGGAACAAACAAACTCCTTAAAAATTCAAAGGGCTCTTAACGATAACTTCGGTTTAAGTCAGTCAATTAAGCTGAAAAGTTGCACATAAGTTTTTTTTAGTACATACATTAATCTCATAATCTTGGATCTCAATTGGTCAAAGACTACTATGGCCTCTGGTGGGTTTGTATGGGGGCCCCAAAGGCCAAGGCCTGATTTGGCTCATTAATGAACTCGTCCTTACTTTTGTTTAAAAAAGCCTCCACACTGAATTTCAGCCAAATCAGTTGAAAATTACTTGAACTATCGACGACACAGACACACGACAGACAGAGATTTCCAAAGAGAGCTCGAGGTGGTAGCTTGAGTGCTTTAAATAAATTTGACGAAATTATCTTTTGAGATGGTTCAGCAATTCAACTTCAAAATTTGTAGCATCTGCGCCATATTTTTTCTCTACTTTCTGGACCTACAGTATTTTTAAGGAAAACTCCAGTAAAATTTAACAGTAAAAAGTTATTTTGCCACTTGAAGGGTTAAGTTCTTTCTTTCGCGACTTTTGTTATAGCAGAGTATTGAAAGCTAATATTCGATCATTGTTAACTTATTACTTTAATTTATTAATTTTTGTTTTTGTTGTATTTTCAGGAAATAGAAAAAAAAACAATTGGTGAGTACAGCCCTGCATTTATAAGATTTAGAAATTATATTAGAAGCTCTAAAAATCACTTTTATTTGGCGCCATCTCAAATTCAAATTTCCAACGAAAAATGTGATACATGATCGTTTCAATCGACCCCAATTAAATTGACATTCAAATTAAGATTCAAATTGATATTAAATGCCATTAATGTTTGTCTACTTAAAACATAATTTATGTTGTTTAGTTGAGTAGATATATAGAAGAGTGAATTGATATTCCCTCCATTATATCCAGTTTTTCAATGGAATATAGAAGTAAAAAATGTACAACTATACATGTCGTTTTATAACTTTGAAACATATGTATGTATCCATGTCCCGTGGGTGTAATTTTTCTTCGTTTTTTCCGTGTATCAGATAATATTTATAATGAATTAACCCAGGTTGAATTAATTTGACAGACTAAAATCATGTAAATAATTTGTTTGAGATTTCGGGGATCAGATTTCAGAACTTACCTGGCCATTTTTGTCCATTTCATTGTTGGTTAATTTCACTTTTTCAAACGATATAACCTGTTTCCTTAAAGCTTCAGCCCCAACTGGAGTGTCGGGATGTGAATAAAGTCTCGGTGGTGGTGGAGGGTCTGCTTTTCCAGCTACTAGCCACGACGACCTGTGATAAGCGTATCTATATCGACGACAATCGACTGCTACAATATCTAGTAGGACAGCGTACCTATCCGACGGTTGATTCTGTCTTAATGGGCCAGAAAATGATACTCGTAATGTTGGAAACATTCGTCTGAAAATAAAGAAACAAATTTTAATATTAATTAACTTTATATATAAATTGCAAAGAAGAAACTATGTGGAAGCACGCAATAAAAATGGCGTCTTTTATGAGCAGGAAGTAACTGTCAACCAAAGCGTTGTTTCATTATTACATTTTTCGTTGAAAATATAAAATTTATGTAGCTTATTTTCCATATAATCAGAAAATATAATCTTTGGTCAAGTTTTTTTTATGATAAATTTAAAGGTTATGTTCATAGTTAACTCCCAGGAATAGAAAAAAGTGGGAATAACAAAATCATAAAACTCAGCTAATAAATCTAATTTAATATAACTTATTTAATCCAGTAATTATTTATTCGTGACTATGTATATTAGGGCATAATAATAGTACAACAAATCGCCCCACATACCATCCCTCACTCTACATAGTGGTTCAATTTGTATGACTTATTAAATTAAATCACGTGATTTATATGAAGTGTAGATTTTGAAATTTCAACAGAAATATTAAAAATATAATAAAGTATACACAGTTTTCCTGATGAAAGGAAAAAAGGAGTGGAAATCGGGTAAATATGAAGAAAAGTTTTCTTACACTACTACTCAGCCTGCACTATACATATATTATACGTCTATCATGAGCATGAAAATGAAAATATTATGTTTTCAACTCAACCTTGTCTAATGTAATAAGATTACAAGTAATTGAATAAGTATTGTAATCAACGAAATCATAACGATTAAAATAATATTTTACACACTATTACGATAAGTATTAGCTTGAATAAATTAAGTTAAAGTTAAATTAAATTAAAATCTAACATTTAATAATTTTGTATTTTGTTATGGATAAATTATGTATTAACATTAAGAGTCACTTCCGTCTCAGCATACCTATATATTTATGTTTGAAAGAAGAAAGAAAACGTATAGAGTAGAGCATAATAACACTTTATCTTATCTTGAATCGATGCGGGTAGAAAATGTTATGCATGATGTCAGTACAGTAATTGTTTGCCGAAATTGCGTGTTTATGAGGTGCTGATGTTATGTTTTTAAATGTGTCTTGTCTGTCTTTGATTTGCCGTTTTATATGGTAGTTAGTATGTACAAGATTTTTCCCTCAGATTACTAAAAATAGTGCAGATTTAGATGCGGTAGAGAAGAAGAAAAAACACTTTTTGAGGTTATCATTATAATACTAGCTAATGACCCGTCAAATCTTTAAAATTTATTAAATATTTTTACACCCTGTGCATATTTTTTGCAGTATATAAACGAGAGAATCCGACCATTAGGCCAACGTACGTAAGGCTAAGCGTAAATCAGGCCAAACGTGCATATGGCCAACAATACATTAGACCAACATTTATAAAAAAATAAGAGATGAGCAACCGAATATTAAATTTGAGCAGCCATAAATTGGAAAAAGAGTGGCTAAAAATCACTGGGTTCTAAAGCAACCAATAAGAACAATGTCCAGGCTATGCCTGTCACTGCATTTCCTGGTAATTTGCTTAGGTTCTATCGCACAATCAAGCCAGCAATGTCCAGGCTATAGCTATCACCGTGTTCTCTGGTTATATTTGGCTGGGTTGTGTCGCATAATAAACTCAGCAATGTACAGACTATGCCTGCCACTGCGCTCCCCGGTCATTTGCCAACACAGCAATGTCCGGATCAGGGCCCCTCATTTAATTTTTTGCTGCTTATATCTTAATGTTGGCTGATCAAATTTAATTTTTGGCTGCTCAAAAACAAATTTCTCACTTCTAAACTTTTTGCCAACCACTCTTCATTTCTAACCGCTCACAATTTTGAAAGCCTTAATATTATCACTACAGTAAGATCGAAGAGCTAACGTAATAGTAAAGAAAATAGGTACAATTATTTTCTTTGATGCATCTGAAACTGTTGGTCTAATGTACGGTGTTGGCATTGTCCTAAAGTACTTTTGGCTTAATGCACTGTTGGTCTAATGCATTGTTGGCCTAATGCACTGTTGACCTAATGTACGTTTTGCTTAATGTGCTGTTGTCCAAATGTACGTTGGTTTAATGTACGTTGGTTTAATGTACGTTGGTTTAATGTACGTTGGTCTAATAACCCAGACCCTCAATAGAAAATGATACGAAAAGAACCTTATAAATGTAATTTAAAAATGAATTTTCTTTATTACAATTTTTTTTGCAATCATTATTTCGAGTCCTTGAATATCCTGATGCATAATTTTTTTTAGTATTTATAATACAGAATGATACGAAAATAACCTTAAGAGTAAATTTTATTAAAAATATAATTATCTTTATTACATTGTTTTTCAATAATTTTATCGAGTCCTTATATTTCCTGGCCATCCTTATACAAAAATTTTTCAAAATTTTATTCTCCGCCAATTTTGATACCTTGGGCTACTATTATTCACAAATTTATTCAGGTTCAAAGACCACTACAAACCTAAAGAGCTCGTTTTTTACATTTTATGTAGGTTTTTTGAATATAACTTGGTATCCTGAAAAGATATCCCCATAACTTTCCTACCAAAATGTTAGAAAAAACTCGCACACATTTTGATAGCTAAATCAAATTTATCGGACCATTATTGGGTTCTAACCAAAAATCCTGTCCTTCAACGGCCTTGGTCCAATAGATATATTTTTTTGAAAATCTTTCGTAATTCTACAAATTTTGAGTCCTTGAATGGTACAAACTGTTCTATTTTGATGGAGCTATTAGCATTCAAAGACCAGTACATGACTTCAAAAATGTCCTTTTTATAGATATATAAAATACGCGTATTTTAAGACCTTTTTTATTCAAATCGTTATTGGGAGAAACAGATTTTTTGACATTGCTCATTATTATATAGATAGATAACCACCTGTTCTTTCTGTATAGTCGTTTCCATATACATATATGCAGATCACACTCAATTTATTTTTCAAAATATATTAATAGTTTTCTTTTTTTTTACATATACTTAACTGGTAATATTTTCTTATAACGAATGAACATAATTTCCATTTTACATTTTAATCAACATAATGAGAGCTTATGTTCAAGTTGAAATTGATGTGAAAAATAGGGCTATTTTTTAAATTAAAAGTCGGCGTTTTGTGCTTGTTTGTTACTTGGTTCTTTAGTGTAACCGAAAAAATACACTTTGACGGTAATAACGTCGGACATAATTGATCCCAATGTTAACAATATGTTTTACATTGTGTATAATCTCATTCAATTGTACACGAACAATAAACGAGAAATAGCAAACGGACAGTTTTATTACAATAATAAGAATTAGCATAACCTCAAAAATTATTTTGCAAAATGTACCTAAAATATGACGTGTGAACGAAGTTAACGTAATAACACCAACAACTCCCCCTAATTTAAATGCTTTTGTCACAGTGTCAACATTGAAATGTCAATCAAAAACACAAAGTTTACAGGTTTATGTTAATTTTTGATTATTTCACCCCTGCACTTTCATCGATTCAGCATTGCTAATTTTTTAGGTACCAAAAACATTGGTGATTCGCCCTCCATCTTTTGTCACAAAAGTCATCATCATAACTTGACAATCGAATGACATTGCTTTGCGTCATTTAACGCAAGTCGCATGGCATGCACTCTATAATAATAAAAGAAACAAAGTCATTGACGATGTTCGTTTATTCGATTAATATACAACAACTGTCTTTCATGTATAAAATCATAAATTTCAGAAATATCGCATTAATGTAATCATCATCGTGAATTGTATTTTTGTTTGAATTAAATTTTGGAATAATATTTTAAATGCGTGTTCAAACGAAATTTAATGCTCGAGTTCGTGCATTGAAAATATGCTTGTAGGTATGCATAGTGGTATTTTAATTATGATGTTCAAAATAATTTATAATTTATTGTCTTCGAGTTAGGATATTGCCCTACCATAAGTGGCTCAATTCTCTCCTTCATAACGTTACAATAATAAACACTAAATAAAAAGAACCTGGCCAATCCGGCACCGCGACATTAACTTCTTTAGATTTTTTTCTATGCCTCCGCTCCTAACGTCTCTCCGGTCATCATTTTTGGTATAAAAATGTCAACTGTGTATGGGAGACCACAAAAGTCTTTGACCAATTGGGTTAAAAATTTGTAGACATAAAATGGGTACCAATTAATAATCTTGGCCAAAATTTCAAAAGATTTTATATGTGTGATTCATATCATTTTTATCAATAAAATAACGAATTTTTGTATGGGAGCCCACAGAAGCCTTTGTCCAATTGGGCTCAAAATTTGAACGCGTGAAATGGATGCCAATTAATAAATTTCCAAAATTTCAAACGTTTTTTAAATGTCGGATTAAGAACGATTTTATCGATAAAATTACGAAAATTNTGTGTGATTCATATCATTTTTATCAATAAAATAACGAATTTTTGTATGGGAGCCCACAGAAGCCTTTGTCCAATTGGGCTCAAAATTTGAACGCGTGAAATGGATGCCAATTAATAAATTTCCAAAATTTCAAACGTTTTTTAAATGTCGGATTAAGAACGATTTTATCGATAAAATTACGAAAATTTGTATGGACGCCCCCAGAAGCTTTGCGCGATTAGGCTTGCGTTTTACGTGTCACGGTTCATCGGAGTAAAAGTTAAGTGACTCAAAACAGTACTTCCAAACCAAAGAAAGGCTATTGTTCTTTAGACTATTACCTTTAATTTGAGCTCTCGCATAAAATCGGGAAAACTTGGCCTGGCAAATAATGGCCACTTTTGAGGATAGTTTTGGAGATTTTGTTACACTTGGGCAAATGCCAAATGGCCGAATCCCATTTTGGCCGAACAGAAGCAATTTATTTTGGCATTTGGGCGAATCATAAAATAATATGTCATTTGACCGAAATAGGAAAAAAATATCATTTGGATGAAATAAAAAATATACAAAAAAGTCTTTGAAAAAGGGTGCCTTATGTGGGAGTTTTTAATTATCGGCAAAATAACTTTCTTTCAACTAAAATTCATAATCAATTTTTGAAAAAAAGGCGCATTGTGCGCAATGATGTTAGTTTTACTGCATCGCAATCATTAAAAGAATTCTTTGAATAAAGGGTATTATGTGGGGCTTTTTTATTATCGCAAAAATTAATGTTTTTCTCTTTCTTTAGAAATTCTTAATCAATTTAAGAAAAATGGGTGCATTGTGTGGTGTGCAATAATGCTAATTTTACTATATCCTAATCATAATCACTAAAAAAAATCTCAGAAAAAGGGTGCATTATGTGGGTTTTTTTAATTTTCTNAAAAAACTTGCTTTAACCAAAACCCATAATCAATTTAATAAAAGGGTGCATTGTGTACAAGAATTATAATTTTACTGTATCGTAATCACTTTACAAAAATGTTTGAGAAAAGGTTGCATTATGTGGGGTTTTTTAATTATCAAAGCTAGGAATGAATGAGAGCTATCGTTAGGAGTGATTGAGAGCAAGGTATGACCTTCGTTGTCTTAACAGCCTTCAAGAAGGATTTTGGTAAAGTTTTTATAAAGTTTTTCTTAACCTGGCCTAGATCTCACGCTAATGCAAATTATGTACACACCCAGGGTTCTTGGTTGGAAATTTTTACGGTGCTCAACGAAGATTTAAGTATCAAAATATTGTGGGCTGTTGTGAGTGCATTCAAATTTTTACTCTCACTAAATTTTTAATTTACTACTCACTAAATTTTTACGTAATTAAAAGCTTGGTAATATTTTTGCTCTTCTCCAACTTCAGGTAAAACTACTCCTTTACAGTTAGTTCTCAACATAGTATAACATACAATAAGTTGTAATCAAGATTTTCCTGAGGTGTAATTGAAAATTAAATGGGAGCTAAAGTGATAATGAATTTCTTGATTAGCAATTCAAATATCAGAAAAGCACATGGAAAAATTACTCATTTACTGTGTTGCGTGTCAAGACTTTTATTTAATAATATTTTTACATGATTTTTATTTTCTCTTTAATGTACGTACATATAGTCTCATAAACGTGAAGTTTTCACATATTAATAGCATAGCTAAACATACATATACAAAAAAATATGAATTATTAAGTGCAAAGAAAATTTATTTTGATGAGATTTTTCTTTTTTATTTTACATGTTTTCTTCTTCTCTCTGTACATATTGAAGAAAAGTTTATTTTACTGAAAACAGTTTTAATCCTTTAGTGCCCAATGTTTTTGCGGTCAAAAATTTATAATTTGTTAATTTACACAGCTTCGCTAAGGTTTTGGTCATTAAATTAGACCAGAACCGTAGAACATACACTAAAAAAACAATTTCAAATTGAAATGTTTTTTATAGGATAAAACATTTCCATGAGGTTTTAAATGGGTTTTGAATTTCACACTTTCCATGAAAAGTGGATGGTGGAAAAAGTAAAAATGTGCATCGGCAAATAGAAAAAATAAATGTCTACCTGGAGGTAGTCCTGATCACTAGAGGGCTAATGTTGGGTAAAAAATCAGGTCCAAAACAAAACTGGGAATAAAATTCTGCCACAAACATTATGAAAATTTTTGCAATTGAGCCCAAATACTGAATGATACTGGTAAGTTAATTTTTTCCCACTGAAATAAAAATTTCAGTTGTAGGAGTAGCAACAAAAATTTGGCAAAACTCAACAGAAATTAGCTTGAGCTCATTTTGAAAAACTGTTTTTTTTCATTAAAACTTAGAATTTTCCTGCTCTTTTCATTTTATGTTGTAATTAAATTGCCTTAAATATCAATCTTAACATAATGGAAATTACGCATTCTAACAGGCTTTTTTGCACGTTGTATAGTCTGAATGAACTATAATTTTTCAGACCAAACAAAATATTATGAAGCCTTATACCGTACAAAGCTTATGCTGAGATTCCAGTTTTTACTTCAGGCTTTCAAACTAGTACTTACAGATACTTTCAAAAACGGATATTTTTTAGTTAGTTAAGCTATCAGAATAGTTCTTGAACGAACTATTTTTTAAGGGAAAAGAACTAAAATAAATAGTTAAAAGAACTAAAAACAATAGTTTGACCTTGTGATTTAAAATAAATCGTTATTGAAAAAGTGGTCACTTTCATGCTCTGACCTTTCTGGCTAAGTTGGAAAATCAAACTAAAAATAATAGCTCGAAGCTTGAACTAATATCAATAGTGGGTAGACTTTTGTCTCGATTTTGGTGAACGGAACTGCCTGAATAATCTGTGCAAATTTAAGAATTTTCTTTAAATGTTTTCTGTTAGTTTAATGGATGATTTCTGCAAGATTAGAAAGTGTTCCAGGAAAACAAGAGGAAGACTGATAAGCCACTTTGGGCTTTACCCTATTTTTATTGCAATTTGATTGATGTTTTCAGAGTAATCATAAAAACACAAACTTATAAAATGAATTCATTTAAGGGCATTGCTTGGTAATTTAAGTATATATTTTTGATATTATTTTATATGATTTGTTGATTTTAGTGTTGAAAAAAGGGTTTTTCGAGTTTCAGTGTACCATAAACACGCCATTTTAGTATGTTTGTATGGTAAAATTTATTATTATTTATTATTGTTTAAGAGCGGTATTCACCAAACAGTATTAAGGATTGTATAATTGGAACTGAAATTTTAGTTTTTCGTATTGAATGAACAAAATAACATCACCGGAATGTCTTTAAAACACTAGACTTGGATTTACCTCCTAAAAGTTACAAAATATGTCGGAAATGTAAAAACTATTGCATCATTCCGATCACTAGAACTCGAGAATTCTGGCAGTGACCTGCACCTAGGAGCCTTCAGATCTCGATGTCCCAGGGCCAAACTTATTTAGGAACTGGTCTTGGATACTTACCAAAAGCTTATATTTCATGTTTTAGCTATTTCCAATTACTAGAACTCAAGAGTTCTGGAACTTCCTGGTACTAAGGAGCCCTTAGATCCCCATGTCATAGAAAAAAGTATATTTAAGAACTGTTATTTGATATTTACCAAAAGCTTATATTTCAAATTTGAGGTCATTCTGATCATTCTAACTGAAGAGTTCTGGTAGTTCCTAGTAAACAGAAGTCCTCAGATCTCGATGTACTAGGGTCTTGGATACTTACCACAAGAGTATGTTAAAAAGTTGAACTCATTTTCATCATAAAAACTCAAGATTTTTGGAAATTTCTGACGCGTTTGTATAGGGGCCTCCAGACCTCGTGGTCAGATCTGACCCATTAACGAACTGGTCCTTACTTTTGTTGATAAAACCTCCACGCAAAATTTCAGCCAAATCGGTTGAGAATTACGTGAATCCAAAAATGAAACTAGTTAAATAATAGATAATCAACTGGAGTCAAACACTAGATAATTTCTACTTATGATTCCAACACAGATAATTCTGGAAACTAAAATTCTACATCTTTTTATCAAAATCCAGGCAAGAGTCGACCCACTATTAATTTTAGTTCGAGCTTCGAACTATTATTTTTAGTTCGATTTTCAAACTTTGGCAGAATTGTCAGGGCATGCAACTGACCACTTTTTCAAATACGATTTATTTTAGTTCACATATCCAAACTATTTTTTCAGTTCTTTTAACTACTTATTTTAGGATTTTTCCCTAAAAACCGAGTACGTATTCAAGAACTATTCTGATAGTTTATCGAACTAAAAACCATCATATCTGAAATGATTTGTGAAGAGGGAAGTTTAAAATTTGAATAATAAATTAAGTAAAAATCAGAATGTCTTTAAAAATGGTAGATGATTGTTCTCATCACGTAAAACAAGTGATCATTAAAGAATCTTGATTGATGGCTCATTATACGCCTTTTCATTATGATTTCATAAATCATCAAACTTTAAATTAAATATTCTATATCTAGACATTCAAGAAAAAATATTATTCAAATTATTAGATCAAACTTACTGATGTCTCTACAGATGATATTTAATTGTCAATTAACACTTTCCTAATTATGAATCCTACACATGGAATTTGATGCAAAAAGTTAACTGTTCAAAAGTAAATGAGTGATATGTCAGATGACAGTTGCGAGTTTTTATGATGGTTTTGATTTCTTGAAACTTTTTTTTCTCGAATTTGTGACAGCTTAAAAGAAAAATATATGGCTTGTTGACAAATAAGTGGTAAATGACTTACTGAAATTAAAACAGCCAAATATTCATCGTATTATAATATGCACTAGTTGTATTGCATGTCAAGAATTATGGCGACATTTTTAGGGAAATATTTTATATTTTCGATTGATGTTTAAATGACATCCGCAAGTTAATGTTGAAGAATTGGAACTGAATGTATCGATGGGATGAAACGTAATTAGCACCCTTTATAACATTTATTTTTATGATTAAATCAATTATGAACATTAACATAAAAATGAGTAATAAGTACCTAATAAAAGTCCGTAAATTTGTACAAAATTCGAACAAAACAACAAGCATGTTCCTTAAAAATATGATATTAATGGTTTTTAATTAGCTTTACGTTCCATTTTTTAATAAAACCTGTACAATAGGCATTTGACTATGTATATATATTAAAAAAAAAAAGAAGTAGAAATAGGTAGTAATTATTTATTTATTAACTGAGAGAAAGTGATACGACAATATTTTGACCATTTTGTTGTTTTAAATGTGTCTACCGTGACATGTTCAAAACTGCTGGTCATGATTATGCATTAGATCGTTGTTTTGATGGAGTTTTAAGCCAAATTCAACAACCACCTTGTAGGTGCTTTGAACTATTTTTTATAAATGAGTTTTTTATTTTGAAAACGCATTATGATATAGCATATAGCCTTTTCCATTTGATGATTCCGGCACTTATTTTAATCACAATGAAGAAATTTGTTGTTTAAAACGTTAGGCCTAAACAAGTTTTTGGCTATAGAGTTGCAATTGTAAGACCCCCAAAAAAGTGTTGCTGTTTTTGCCAATTAATATCGAATTTTCTGGGCCATATCATATTATGTATTAAACTATGATTGACTTAAATCTAAAAATGCTTTTTAAATTTGCTTTAAACTGAATACAGTAGTGGCTACCGGGAATCGAACAGGAACCTAGTGGATGACAGACTAGTATGCTAACCACTCAACTATCCGGTTGTCACCAATGATTGGACTAGCTAAGCAAAAAAAGGTTTTTAGCTTAGATTAAAAGTATCGGAGGAATCAATTTTAGTAAAGTAAGTATGATTTAATGAGGCTGTAAATTTGAAATTCCAAACATTTAATTATTTATTTTTTATTACATACATGCTAGAATTGCAAAATCACACTTCATTAAAGAACATAGTTGAAGTTAGTGAACTTAATTTCCAACAAGCATCTATTTTCTTCCGGGAGGTGTAGTGTATTAGCTCTCTATTATAAGGCCCTGCTTACTAGACCATTAATATTGGCTCTCAGCTCTCAGCACTTCCTTTTGGTTGTCTTTCTCTGGTTTGCCTCAATTCCTTCGTTTACCATCTCGTTGTTCTAGTTTGTTTGAGCTTTGTAATTACTCCTCCGTTTCCTAAGAGTGCAATAGTCCTAAGATTGATAAGATTTAATAAAATGATAAAGTCTGAGATTATATGACAGATCCCTGTGTATTGGGCCAGTACCGTCTGACTCTTGCTTTGTACTTAGACTGTATTAATATGCTGGATATTATACCCTGTAAATATAGACTACTTTTCATTAGGCTTCATTAGCATTGACTTTCGGGATTAAAACTCGAACCGGAATAACCCGGTCGCTTTCCGTGAGCACTCCCTAAGCTCATACTGGGGATTCATAGTCTTAAACTGAATATCCAATATACGCTCGAAAGGGTCGCCTCCAGAGACAACTGAGACACCCCATACTAAATCTTGAACCCGTACAGACTAGTGGTAACGCTGATAGCAGCTCGTTACAGGGCTTTCTTGGATGTAAATTTGTGGGTTGTCCACACCTAAAAATTAATTTATGAATTGTCCACACCTACTATTACCCTTTCTTAAAAGCATTATTCTAAAGAGGAAATCTCTTTAAAATAGTCTCACTGTGTTACTACCCCCGCATAGAAGTTTGACCACATTCACTGTCAAATTGGAAGCAATTTTTGCCACTAGAAAAGATACTACGATTGCCTTATCTGCTACCAAACATCCACGATCAATTGATCAGTTACGACAATAATTACCCTCCCTCGTTGATACAAAGCATTTTCCCGAGGGGGCGTATAAGATGTTTTGATGTACAATACCTAGCCGACGGAAACGTCGACTCTAGGGTACGAATTTTACTCGGCTAATAATTAGTAATATAATAATTCAGCAAATTAATAATCGTTCGAGGCCATCTTACCCGAAGGATTTGACGCAGACATAGATCGACAAATGTCTGAATTTCATTGGTGACTGAGTAAGTCACTTTCCAGGTCTTTGACGGGTACAGCAGTGTGGATAGTACAAGACGTCGAAATAGTCGAAGCGTGGTATTTTTTTGAGATAAGGCTTTTGCGTCAGCCGTTACTTCGCGCATAAAATCTTTCTCTCTCAGTGTTAACGCGGCTGTGAACGTCTTTGTCTTCATATCGTCTATATCACCATCTCAAAAAAACAAAGATTAATCTCTACAATATTTTTATCAAAATATGATGCTTTAACAGCAAGTAAATAAAGTTTTTGTATTTTTATCAATAACAATCATTTTTATGTATTAAAGAATAAGTTAATCCACACGTTTATACGATAAATAGGCATACAACAATAAAATAATCGTATGTTTCTTGTTACTTAAACTTACCATGTGAATGTAGCTAATTCGAACAAAATATGCAAGGAGAATTTATAAAACGACTCAATGATGTGTGACATTCTCTTATCGCGTAACAAAATGTGGAAATAATTTTAAAATCTATACTTCCACCAGCATCCAATCATGAATGGCGTAAAATGACCACCCGCGATTTACCTATAAATTATTATCGAGAAATATCAAATTGTAAATTGATTTACATAACTTCTTCATTGCTTTCAATCAATTTGAAAACCGATACTTTCCAACAACTCATTTAAAAAGTATAAAACAAGAAAATTTATGTTATTCTCTCATGCACTGTTTAGTTCATCAGAAATTTGTAAGCAAGGTGTTTTCATGTGCGTTCGTTCTTATACATTTTTTCTTTCAATATCATAAAAAATTTGTTTTATATAATATTTAAGATCTATATCGCTTCAAGAATGAAATTAACCTTTTTTGTTATGTTTATGTTGTTATTCGCTCTTCGGACTCGATACTTAAACAAAAATAACATAACACTTACCCTTAACACAAATTTTGTATAAATTTATCTTCAACATAATTACTTATGAACATTAAAGTCGGGTTTTTGAATACCTCTCCCTAGAAAATTATTGTAAATTGAATAATGCATGTCTCCAGAGATAATATCTCTATATTTTCTGGCAACACTCCACCAACTGGTGGCAGTTTTCCTATCTGATGGGTCTTTCGAGTGTTGGTATGTGTGTATGTTCCATTAAGTGTCACATCATTTAAGTATCTCTTAAGTAAAGTTATGTCCAAGATCTACACCATAAATTAAGTTATATGATGCCATAACTCTGTTTCAGTTTTTATTTTCTGATCAGCTAGAGAGGATGCCTGGTGTGTTTTGTGGTGTTGCTGCTTCAATTTAACCTTTAATTGGATGCTGCTGTAGCTAACGTAACAAACCTACACTCAAAATTTTGTCAACCCCAACTATAAAACTCATTTTTTAGTTCATTGAACCCAAAAAAGAGTTCAATGAACTCTAAATATGTAGCTTACGCGCTGATAAATTTTTCATTTTATAAATTTAGATCATGCATTTCAAATAAAGTTCGCAGCTTTGATCTATTCTTGTAAGTTATTTTATCTAAAATGAGAAGTTAAAAAATCTAAAATAGTAAGATCGTTGTATTGATGTATTTAATAATGTTGGATATAATGGAACTCAAATTAAAGGTGCAGACTTTTGAACCCAACCAAGGGGTTCAGGGAGCCCAAAAAAGAGTTCATAGCTTTAAATCGGGTTCGGAAAGCTTATGCGTTTTTTATTATGAATGTTGCGCACGTTAGATAAATTAAATGATTTTTCCCCACTTTAAATTTAATTATTACCTTTACCGAAATGTTGCCTACTTTGAATCCAAAAAGAGCTCTTCGGAATTTGCGTGTACTGCACAAAAAAACAAGTGATTTAATTAATAGATTAATTGTTTAAAATGCGCGGAAATCGATGTCGCCTTTTCCTATGATCTTAAAAATGGTGAAATTTTACAAAACTGAAGAATTTTTTATCATTATTAAATACATCAATCCAACGATGAAAGATGATAAACGAACTTGGAAAAATTGATCAAAGCAGTAAACTTTACTTAAAATGCCTGATCTAAATTTGCAGAATAAAAAATCTATCAGTTTGTCTGTAATATTATAAAACTTCTAAATGTACATTAACCCAAAAAGGGTTAAAATAAATATTTGCATATAATAACATGAAGAAGCAAATGATGATGGAATTTAATTAATTTATTATTTATTAGTACTAGTTTATTTTATTTTATTTCCATTCCATTCTCTCTTGCATATATATTTTGCATATTTCTTCAGAGACTCGTAATATATTCTCACCTCAGTTTAAGAAAAGGTGACTAAATTTTATTTTTATGATATTCTTGTGGTTAGCTTGGAAGAAGAAGAGAAAATCTTTAAATCAACAGCAAAAATTTATGATTATCCAAAGCAGAAATTGATGATTCTTTTTTTTGAACACTTCTAGCTCATAATTTATTTTTCCTCGTTTATGTGCATATAATGAGAATTTTTATAGCGCAGCTAACCAAAGCTGATGAGGTGGATATTGTTTTATTGGATTGTGGAGGCGCCAAATTATAATTTATTTATTTTTATTTGGTATTCAGCGCGCCTCCAAATTTATTAGTTTGGGCTTTAAATCATTTTTTGCTGATGTTTTAAATATGCTTCTTGAATAAATCAAATTATTCTCGAACGAATCTTTTGTTCTGGTTTTAGGAACTTACTTTAGATGTGAAGGGTATACAGTACATTGCCTGTACTATATGTACATTGCTCTTTTTCAAATAGAAAAGACACAACGGTCAGATCACAGAAATCTCAATTTTTCATGCAATGTATACCAGATTCCGACACCACTCCTACGACTTATAGACGGCTTGAGCGGCAAATCCTTATCTTATTGAGCAAAAAGTGGCAGTTTTACTTCAGGATTTGGTAGATTGAAAACTAAAAACGGCGTCATACATTCAACCCTTGTTTCTGAACAAAAAGTTACTAAAATTTTGGATAAGCCATCGTTTTTGAGTGTGATTTATGCTACCGCTCGTTTTTCACGGCTTACACAAAGTTTGACCAACTTTTTGTTCAGAAACAAGGGTCGAATGTTTGAAGCCGTTTGCAGTTTTCAATCATATCTAGCATATTCTGAAATAAAACTGACACTTTTTGCTCAATAAGATAGAGACTGCCCCCCAAGCCGTGCCGTGATGTATGCATACTATCGGTGGTGCCGATGTGTTGTTTTATCATCAAATTTTTTAGCTCAGACCAGAGATATTTTTTTAATAAGATACAAATTAAAACAACAATCAGTAGAAGCAAATTCAGTCAGAAACAAAATAATACTACTCAAATATTAGATAATATAACGCCTATATCTCCGATAAAATGTCTACTAAACGTGATGAAAATTTTCTTTTCGAAAGCTTCACGTTAAATAATAATAATATAATAATAATAAGGCCTATAGGTACCCTATTGGGACCAGGCGAATCCTCATATTTCAGAGAACTTTCTAATGGTTATGCTAATGAGTTACCAGCTCATTGAGCCCATCAAGTCATGTTCAGTTTTTATTG
>JXPH01013596.1:0-12643 GCA_001014845.1 Mochlonyx cinctipes
AGGCGAAAAGTAAAGTAAGTAAGTATAAAGTTAAGAAAACAGACACATACTTTCTTCTTTTCTCTGATTTGTCAATTTTGAAATTTATGCTTTCTGATTGGTCGAGAGTTATTACAAAATGTAGTAAATTTTACTACATGATCCGATTGTTTTGTTTTAAAAGAAAACAGTAGATTTTATTACAAAAATAATACTATAAAATCTAAGTTTGTAAACTTGGACAAAATTAACACTTCAAAAACGACTTCACAAAATGCTTACTAGCTTGTGGATGATTAGGTGGAGCTAAATTTTTTGCGTTATTTACAAATAGCACAAGTTATTTAATCTTTCTAGTATTTTTGGGCACCTTTTATGATCCCTGATATATCTTGTGGGCTTGAAAATTAGTTGAGAAGAAAATCCTTTGAGAAGAAAATCCTCTCAGTTCAAAGTTAGCATATCAAACTTATTTCCCGCTTTTTAACACCCTAACGAACCCGTTTGTGCGTTGCTTATCCGAAGGCTTGTATAGGCTGCTAGCCTGAACGACACTCAATGTGATATGTGTTGGCGAAGGGAGGGAATTAGGTGCAGATCATAAATCTATAGCGTGCATGTAAATAAGCTCTAAACAATGCACCCAGGACATTAAACTACATCCCTAGATTAAAGTGTATTTAATATCTTTTAACTGTTAACTATGTACATCAGAATTTTGTCTTTTTCGAACACGTTTTATTTATATGTATCGTCTAAATGTAAACGTAGGAATCCACAGAGTAGATTCTCTATAGCTTTTCTTTCATATTGATTGTATATTTTGTGATTTAGACTTCAACCATAAACTTATAATTCAAATTTGAGCTCATTCCGATAACTATAACTCAAGACTTGTTGAAGTTTCTGGTACGTAGGGACTCCCAGATTCTAATATCCCAGGGTCAAACTTTTCTAGGAACTGTNAGACTTCAACCATAAACTTATAATTCAAATTTGAGCTCATTCCGATAACTATAACTCAAGACTTGTTGAAGTTTCTGGTACGTAGGGACTCCCAGATTCTAATATCCCAGGGTCAAACTTTTCTAGGAACTGTTTTTGGCTACTTACTAAAAGCGTATATTCTAAATCTGAGCTCATTCCGATCACTACAAGTCAAGAATTCTTGAAGCTCCTGGTACACAAGAGCCACCAGATCCCAATGTCCTTGGGTCAAACTTTTTTAGGAACTGTTCTTGGGTGCTTACCACGAGATTATGTTCCGAATTTGGGCTAACTCCGATCATTATAGCTTATCATTTCTTGAAGTTTCTGGTACATAGGCGTCCACAGATCTGGATGTCCCAGGCTCAAATTTTTATAGAAACTGGTCTTGGCTACTTACCAAAAGCTTATATTCCAAGTTTGAGCTCATTCCGATCACTAGAACTTAATATTTCTGGAAGTTCCTGGTACATACGAACCCCAGATTCCGATGTCCCATGTTCAAACTTTTTTAGGAACTGTTTTCAAGTACTTAGCACACGATTATGTTCCAAATTTGAGCTCATTCCGATCATGAGATTTTAAGTTTTCTGCAAGTTCCTCGTACATATAAGCCAACGGATTTCGATGTCCCAGGGTCAAACTTTTATAGGAACTGTTCTTGGGTATTTACCACAAGATTATGTTCTAAATTTGAGCTCATTTTGATCATTAGAACTCAAGATCTCTGGTGATTTTGTGCCCAGACTCCGTGGCCTGATTTGGCTTATTTACGAACATTTACTACAACTCAAGAGTTTTTAAAGTTCCTGGTACGTAGGAGTCTCTAGATCCTGATGTTCCAGGGTCAAACTTTTTTAGGAACTAGTCTTGGCTAGTTCTCAAAAGCTTATATTCCAAATTTGAGCACATTTCGATTACTAAAACTTAAATTCAGGATGTTCCTGGTACATAGGAGCCCCAGATCCCGATGTCTCAGGTTCAAACATTTTTAGGAACTTTGCTTGGGTCTTTACCACAAGATTATGTTCTAAATTTGAGCTCATTCTGATCATTAGAACTTAAGATTTCTGGAAAATTCTAGTGAGTTTGTATGGGGCCCCAGACTCCATGGCGTGATTAATGAACTCGTTCTTACTTTCTTCTTTACTTTTGTTGAGAAAAGCCTCCACACAAAACTTCAGCCAAATCGGTTGAGAATTACGTAAGTTATCGAGGATACAAACCCATGATGATGGCACGAAAACGACGACAGTCACACATACAGACATTTTTTTTATTTTGACCATTTATAGCAACTTTCCAAGGAAGCAATTTTTTACTGAACATAATAGCTTTTCTTATCTATTTATATCTATAGCTTAAGAGAAAAGCTGAAACTATTAAAAACTGGGTAGGTATAGAACCGTCAAATTTTAACTAGATTTTACAACTTGCAATTTATGATACCTAAACAACCCTTCTTACTCACCAATATTCTTTTTTACAGGAATTTTCTTTAAGTTTCTTACATTGTTTCAAACTGCGCATTCTTTGCATAACTATAAATTTCTTACATTTAGTGTGTTTACTGGGTTAGTTATCGTTTCAAAATCAGATTTATTAATACCCAAATAATAATCTAAAAGCTGGTAATTAATTGCTCATATTGAAAGGGATGACACATCAGGAAATTTAGGAGATTTTGGTTCATTAATTTCTGATCTCTTACATCCCTCTCTAGAGAGTTATGTGATGTGGTTTATTTATGATTATGATTATGTTTCATGATGTATGATGTATGATGGATGGGTGAAAGGTTCTTTTTATATAATCTTATGTAGAAAAAGTTATTTTTTATGGTAATTTGCCAGCCTCTGTCCGTAATTTATTTTATTGATTGACGTTTATTGTTAATTTTTAATTATTTATTTGCATAACTAATTTACAACTTGCTATTTTATCGAAGATGAATTATTATCGTTTGAGTTATATTCGCTGCTGTCTCAATTCAAAACATGAATAATAGGGTGATTCAAATTGACATCAATTTTGGATTTTTTTTTTTGGAAAAGTGCCCTTTTGATGAAAAAGAAAATTGAGGAAAATCGGTTAACGGTTCGAAGGTAAAATTTGGGCTCTTGAATTTAGGACCTTTTTCAAATAAACATAAACATTTTAAATGAAGTATATTTGTTATAAATGTTATTTTTATATACCATTTTTTTTGTTCTAGGATTTTACTTAAGAGTATGACAACTTTTGGCAGTAATGGGTAATGGGACGTGATAAAAGCTATTAGCGCTTTCTCTATTTTTCTAATATATTCTATTTTTAAAAAGATGGCGTTACGGGGAAATAATTTCTAGTGCACAATTTTTTGAGCGCTACTTGGTGGTAAATATTGTTTATTGGATGGGTCTGAGACACTTGAACGGTGAGGACGGGTGATGGCCAACACTAGCGGACAAACAGGGCAATCAGTGGATGCAAAAGCCAATCTTGCGGATGCTGAGTCTATTGGTGGTTGCTTGTCATCGGTGGATGTCTATGGACTGTCTTAAAAGCTGACGAAAGGTAATCCAGGCAGATGCTAAAGCTGTCGACAGATAGCGTGGCAGTCCAACAGATGCCATAAGGTCAGCATACTGCAGGGCTAACTGAAGGGTCTTGGTTTGGCAAGAGATAGGTTGCTTACCAAGCCTGGTGCGATGATCTTCCTCGATCAAATTTGTGGCTCACCCAAGCTGGAACAAAGCGGAAGCGTCTTTGAATGTCTTCTCGAGGCGGATTGAGGAAGGAGGGGAGAGGTCGCTGGTAAAACTCTATAGTTCTGAAAATAACTCTTGAATTTATCTGAAAAGAGCTGTTTCCAGCGACTTCCCCACACTTAAACGTCAAACTAAATCACTAGATGAAAGTTAAAAACGCACTATTTGCAATTCTTTGAAGTTTAATTCTTTTTACAATACATTTCTTTGGTGATGCATAAATATCTGATCTGCTTCCCCTCAAACTGTGGGTGGAGCCTAGATAGTGGCAATCTCTTAAATGCGAACGTCACAAAAAAGCTTCAAGAAACGGAACCCTACAAATGTCGATCGAAGAGCATTTACTCGTTTGAATTGACCGTTAGCGGTGGTTGCAACAATATATTGAATCTGGATAAATTTGCGCACAAAAGCGGCACCATATATATAATTTTAGTTACTTTAATCAATTCCTTAGCTCATAGCTCAATTTTAAATGGAGTATCACATTAAAAGCATATTGTAAAATGTATTATGTTCACAATTATTTTTCACGACATTTTTGTTCGGAAAAAATTCCCTGCCTGCAAAGTAGAAAACACGTAAAAAGCAAATAATTGCGGAGAATTTTTGCCGTTCAATTCACTGTTCAAAATTCAGAAACTTTTGCAGTTTTAAAGTTTTTTTTGTTGAGTATTTAGAATAAGAATTACAAGGACTCCATTTTTGTCCAGTTCCAATCTTCAAAAAGCTTTAATTTTTCATAATTTTATATCAGAATAAAACTTTTTTAAGAAAAGTTGCTTACTTTTACATGAATCATGAATCAAGGCAGAGATATTCTATTTAAAGAGATAGGATAGGTTGACAATCAGTAGAAGCAAATACTAAACCTTATAAATACATGCTACTTACTCACTAAAGCCATCTAAATCAGTTGTACCAAGTTTCACTAGCAACGTAGACCGTCTTGCATATCGACATGCGAATATTTCAAAATATACACGTCAACTTAGTGAAGTATAAAATTTCCAATTTTTAAAACCAGTATTCTGGTTAAATCCACAATAAACGTTAACGTTAACAAATATTTTCGGCATAAAATGATTATACGGAGGTAAAGTACAAGCAAAAAACCAATTTATTTTCAACAAAAAGCTTCTTCTTGAAAATAGCCTAAATAAAATTGAAAATTTTTTAGTGTGAAACAGATACTTTTAGTAGGTGGTCCGATTGCCGACAGATGTAGCAGAAATTCATGATTTTTTTTCGCGTTGAGTAAATACACTGTGGTAGAAGCAAACAAAATAATACCAATAACGCCCTCTTTAATAGATAATATAACGACCTTAACCCAGATAAAATCTATACGTACACCAAAAATGATCCATAATATATCCATAGACTAAAGAATATCAAGACTTCCAACTGACATTTCACCATTTGAGATAATTTTTTACCCTACCTGGTGAGCAAAGACCACAAAGTTATTCAACATTTCAACCCCGCAATGTTTTATTTCAACATTGGCATATCAGTCGCCCTCTCGTTTTTAAAATCAGCATTGCCGATATCATGCATTTAGATGCGAGCGTTGCGCCCGTAGCGAGGTAAGACCGCAAAACAGCATTCAATACAAATTTGGTGATTTTTCCTTTATCTTGGAAGTCTTGATATTCTTTAGTCTATGATATATCGCTTATATCTCCAATAAAAAGATAATACCACGAGACGCAAATTTTGTTTTCAAAAGCTTCACTTTTCATGTATACATACATTTGCATAAAACAGAACAATGACCTATGGTAAAATCGTTAATTATGATGTGGAATGTCAGTTGGCAACAGTTTCTCAATCAAAATCATTATTACATTTTTTATTTGTGAACTTTGATATCTTCTTGAATAGAATCTTTGATCAAGCGCCCAAAGTTTTAAACGCGGATAGCACGTTCAAACGTTAACCAAATTTCTTAAAATTTTCAGAGGATTTTTTCTATCAAAAGGACAATATTTAGGATAGGTCTCGTTAAAATTGCCAACATCGATGTCAATTGAATCACCCCTAATAAATAATGTTGCCAGCAGAGTACGATGGTCTACTTTACAGACATTTACATGTAGATATAAATAAAAAAATTAATTAGCACGACTCTTATCGCGTATGTGATGAAAATTAAATTTATATGCAAATTTTTGTAAATGTTTGCTTTTCATTTCGTGTCAATTTTCATCGGCTGGGAATTTTTTTTATCTGACTTTTCATGATTTAAAACAATAAAGAACTGAAATTGTTTGCGTATAAAATAACACATAGTTCAGTTTATTGACAGTCTGGTGATATAATTATGAGCATTTTTACAATTTTTTTTCTGCACGAGGTATAATAAACATGCATGATTAATGATCATGCTAATTTTTGCGTGGAGTATTCAAATAATCGCATGTTATTTATTTTTGACGTTATATTATAATGAAGTTGGCTGCAGTGCAGTTAAGTGATGTTATAGAAAATTGATTTTTTATTTTCAAGTATTTTTGCCTAAACATTTTTTGGGTATATTTTAGCATTAAAAGTTAAAATACAATGCCAAAAATATAAAAACTTGGTACTCTTCAGTTTTTCGATTTAGAGTTCCATTTCATTTAGGTTGACGACGACTACGGTTGAGAAGCAGAGTTTTGGTTTTAGAAGCATTCAAAAGCAATCCATTAGGCCCTGCCCCTAACTATGAAGATTCTTCTAAACCTGAAACCTTTGCATTTTCAGATGCAAAAAGAAGCATGTGCTTTTATGGTAAGACTTTACGCAATAAATCAATGGTCACCACCCTCCACTGTTTATGGTCATAGCAGACTATTGGTAAAAATACTTCAAGAGATGCCACAAAACCAAGCTCCGAAGGATCAAATTCTAAAAGTAGTTGTAACAGAAAGAAAATATGAAGTTTACTTTCCCTCAAGAGAACATTGGCTCAACAATGAGATCTTGCCCAAATTACGTGGCTACATAACTTTTTTCACGGATGGGTCCCTTTGTGAAAGTTTAGCGGGTGCGGGCATTTACTGTTCGGAACCTCAAATTGATATATCAATTTCACTGAGTAGAAACACCTCAGTGTTTCAAACAATTCTAGCTTGCGCAAACGTGTTGTTAAACAGATCAATACGAAAACAGAACTATAGCCACCTGCTCTGATAGCCAGGCTGTCTTAAAAACAGTGTGCTCATTCACGGTAGACTCGGCTATTATCTTTGATTGTATGAAATCTCTGGACGAACTTGGTAATTGAAAGAAGAAATATATATGAAATATATATGAAAAAGCCGTTATTTTGGCTAGGGATGGGTCGTCTAAAACACCCACCAACCATGGAACCTGTTCTGGCTCTTTCTAAGAGTTGGTTNAGCATACTAGGTACTGGCAGTCACTTGACAGCTGTCAGGATTCCAGGTTGTTCATAAAACAACCTTCACTATCCATCTCAAAAACTTTAATGAGCTTGGACAGAAATCGCTTACGTCAAATCGTATTTTGCATTACTAGTCATTGCAGACTCAATGACCATCTGCACAAAATGGGGCTCGCAACATCGAGACTCTCGTTTCAGTGGTGAGGACAGCGAGTCGTCTTTTCACGTTATTTGTAATTGTCCTGTTTACGCAGTTTGGCGTAAGCGGGTACTGGGTGATTTCACCATTGATGCGCGGGCCTATTCCCGCTTAAATATAAGCAAGATATGCAAATTCTTTGTTATTTGCAATCTGCCTTTCTGAATAATTCATAATAAAATTTTTCATTCCTATTTTCCCATACCCTTCCCACTCCTCTTTTCCTACACACCAGGGGTTTGAGTACAAAGGGCCCACCTTGAGACCTACGTGCGAGTTTTGGCTGATCAGCTTCTCTGGTAGCCCGCCCCCTTATTTAATCCATCCATCCATCCAAGCCGTGCCCATTTAGCAATTTTTATCAGGGCTTGGATGATTTTGCAAAACATTTCATAAACACAGTTTGGTTTATCAGCAAGGTAAAGTTGTACATCATCAGCAAACATGTGAACGTTACAGTGCTGAACAACATCGGATAGGTCATTTATGAAGAGAAAAAATAAATGGGACCGAGTATCGAAACATGTGGTACCCCACAAGAAACAAGGCACAGCTCAGGACCTCATCGATGGAGACACACTGAAACTTATTGAACAAGTATGAACGAATTAATGCAGTGGCATCATTGCAAAAGGCAAAGTATGCTGAAGTTTTTCACACGAAATTCGATAATTGATGCTTTCATAAGCCAGTGAAAAATCTAGCAGCAGTAGAACTGCTACCATCTTTTTGTGCAGCATAGAATTCAAGTCATTAGTAATATTTAGTGAAGCGATACTGGTACTATGTCGAGATCTGAAACCTAACTAAAGTGGATGCAAGAGACTATACTGCTCTAAGTGGGTGGGTGACCATTTGCTTTTTTAGTACAGACTCAAATGCTTTTGACAAAGTTGGAAGACTGCTTATTGGTTTTAAATTTCCCAACTGGTGATTCGTACGTAGGTGTATTTGAAAGTAGAAACATTTTACAGATTTTCCAGTCTTCAGGAAAAACATTTGTGGAAATTATAGTATTAAAGAGGTGTGTGAAATGGGAGACAGCGTGGTGCAATATAATTTTTAAAAATTGAAGTAGGATATTATCCAGACCACAAGCATTTGATTTTATATCACAAACTGCATTGACAACTTCACAGTCTTCAACAGTTCTACAAGTGAATTCATGGTCTGACCTATGATGACTCCGACGAAATATTATTATGGGAAATTAAGAAGCTATTGAAAGTATCAGGAGAAGCACGTATACGACCATTCAAACTATTTTTCTTTCCATTATATATTACATGAGTTCTAAATTTTTTCCATAAGCTTTTAGCTGGACTACAGATGCAACATAATCTGTTCCTACAAAAACACCGGCAATCTAATGAGCAGAACAGTAGCGTAGCCACATAATGAACTTTATGAGTGGGGATAGATATTTAGATAGCTATTTCTGTATTTTTCTTTCAATTTGATTGATTTTATTCTATTATAAAATATTTATCACTTCATCCCCTGCAGCAAAATGGAAACGAGGAAATTTATTACTCCATGAAGCTGAAATGAGAAATTAGAAGAAATAACGTATTTCCCTACGATAAAAAAGAAGAAAAATCTATTTCCTTTTCCTATTTTCCTATTTTCCTGTTGGAAAACGTCTTGAGAAATTGTGTTAGTAATATATAGGGAGTAAATAAATTTATTTTCCCCCTTTTTTCAATGAAGAAGTTATAGAATAGAAAAAAGAAGCCAATCATTAGATCAATTCTTTTGAGGCCTCGATAAAAAAGTTAATGATTAACATAAAATGAACGATCAAATTATTCTATGTTTATTAAAACATAAAAAACCTGCAATCTCATCTAAATCATTTTTATTTTATTTACTCATCAGCATGAGTCGAACGATTATCTGTATTATTGCGAGAAAACAAATAAAAACGGTTCTCGGCGCTTCACTCACTCCACTCCAGTCCAATGTCTTAGAATAAAATTTTATTACCTTCAGCTTTTTTAATTTTAATCGAATAAAATTGGGGATTAAAACTTTTATTGCTTCTCGTGTCTTGTACAAATATCTACATTTCATTTAGCCACATAGCTCGAGAAAAATACAATGTAATAAAATAAATTCTGATTAGGCATATGTTTGTGGATTCCCGTTAAAATTGTCACTTAAACAATTAGTAACGGCTATGAAAATGCGTGAAACGAGTTTTAATGGGCTATCAATTCTGGCTTTATTTATAACATCATAATTTTCAGGTGGATTTTTTTATTTATGTTACTTAAGTCTAATATTTGGATTGGAATTCAAATTTTTTACTGTAATCGAGATGAATCTTTTGATAAGTATGTTCTAACTGTTCATTTTTCAGAAATTTAGTTGAAAAAAATTGTCAACAAAAACGACCGATTACGTGTTATTCTGCAGGCGTCAGAGATCAAAAATCTATGCTCATCCAAATTGTGCATTGAAAAATAAACAAATTAAAACCATTTGAAATTTTACAGGTACCACGGGGGTCCCAAAGTTTACAAGTTTTAGTTGTTCAATCAGAGAAAATGCGGATTGTTGAAGTTATGTATGGTAGATTTTAAAGGTCCTTAATACTCCCGGATGGGCCTGGAAGCAAAATGTGTTCAGTCTCATGCAAATTTCGAAATATCGTAGCATAACCATCTATTTTAAGTAAATTCACTAAAAATGTTGGCAAAAAGTGAATTAGGGCCTTATATTTTGATTTTTCCAATGCACGATTTTTATCAACTTCTACAATCCAATCTTAAATTAAATTTTGGTGTTTTTCAAATCTTGTAACATATTCATCACCTATTTAGACCAGATTCCGATCTACTATTATGCATACTACTCTATTTGCAAAAGTTTATTGCAAACTACTGAAGAAGATAAAAGTTCTCAAGTTTCAGAAGACGTCAGCATCAGTATACACAAAATTGTTGACCCAAATTCCAAGCCTAATCAAGAAATTAAGTGAAATTATTAATCAAGCTAATTCAGATAAACATAAACAAAATAATTAAATTGTTGTTCGGCATTTTCTAACTAATTTGGACAGTATGTACTGAAAATGAGACGAAGTTCTTTTAATGAACCCAAACTATCCAACAATGGGTACTTGAACAGAAAGGATCAAATATTTCTGGACGAACAATCAATAAAAATCGCAAATTACGAATACAAAAACGAACGACAGCACAAAGTAGATTATGTAGCTTTTCATTCATATCTATTATATATTTTGTGATAGGAACTGGATTAAGACTTCGACAAAGATATGAGCAAATTTTGAAGAGAATCGAAAAAGTATTATACAGAATTATCCATGAAAGTCGGGCAACTGGCAGCACTAGGAGCGGATAATATGATTCCAAATTCAGCATAGGAACAGTTCTTGGATACTTAGCAAAAGCTTATATTCCAAATTTCAACTCATCTCGATTACTAGAACTCGAGAATTCTAGAAGTGGACAGTACCCAGAAGCCTTCAAATCCGGATGTCCCAGGACAAAACATTTTTGGCAACTGTTTTTGCATACTTTCCAAAAATTTATATTCCAAATTTGTGCTCATTCCGATCACGGGAACTCAAGAATTCTGGGAACTTCCCGCTACATAGAGCCCGCAGATTTCGATTTGCCAGAGTCAAACATTTTTAGGAACTGTTTTTGGGCTTCTTCCGATCACTAGAACTCAAGAATTCTAGAAGCTTCTGGTACATAGGAGCCCACAGATCCCAATGTCTTAGGGTCAAACTTTTATAGGAATTGTTCTTCGATCAGATCATTAGAACTCAAGATTTCTGAATTCAGGTGATTTTGTATGGGACCGCCTAGATCCCTCGATCCGATTTAGCCCATCTACGAACTCATATTTACTATTGACAAAAAAAGCATCTATACCAAATTTCATCACAATCGGTTGAGATTTACGTGAGTCATCGTTCCCACAGACATACAGACACACAAATTTTTTCGGATTTACGCGTTTCAGACCAAATGGACCAACTTTTGGGAGGACAGAAACAATTATTTTCGAGGCTATTATAACCTTTTACTCTAGAATGATAGTGATGAAAAGCTTAAACGGTCGACGAAATAAGAATTATGTTCAACTAAAAAACAAGAATTGATCTACTAAAAACTAAAAATGGTCGATGAATAAAATAGAGTTGGAGGACAACAAAAAATAAATAAATAGATGACAAAAAATAAAAACGGATATCAAAAAATAAATATGAATCACAAAATCAGAAAAATGGATAACAAAAAAATAAAAATGGACGATGAAAAAATAAAACCGGTCGACAAAAACGAAAAAATGAATGCCGAAAAATAAAAATGAATGACAAAAACATAAAAATGGTCGACAAATAGCGAATGTATGATGTTCTAGACTGGACTGTATCGTATAGTATCCTTTAAAGTCCAGTCTCGATTCTGAATACTCTCACTTATCCGTACTCTCGCTTAGCCGAACTCCGTTTCGAACGTACAGGTGCGTATAATCGAGGTTTTGGTTATGGCGTCGTCCAAAGGGCCTCTAGAACGTTTATGTCTTCACAAAAGTTACTGGTAGTGCCAAGAGCAATACGTTTAAGTAGTTCTTAGATACGAGCTATTCACCTAGTACCCTCTAGCGGACTGATATGGCAACTATCCCAACTTTGCCGGATGATAATCTTGAATGCTCTTGAGGACAGTTGTTCGGCAGGCCAAAAAGCTTCCAATATTTGCAATACTAGAATATTCTGCCACCTAGCGGACTGATATGGCAACTACCTCAACTTTGCTGGATGATATTCTAGAGCATTCGCGTCTTCAGCAATTTTGTTCGGTAGGCCAAACAGCTTACAAATATGGATATTTGAAATACCAGAATATCCATCCATATTTTGAAGTTGTTTGGCCTACCGAAAAACTTTACTGAAGACGCAAATGCTCTAGAATATCATCCAGTAAATTTTTAGACGACCGGGTGGTGAGTGGTTAGCACGCTAGCCTCACATCCACTAGGATCCGGGTTAGATTCCCGTAGATGCTACTGTGTTTAATGGAATTAGAATATTGATTTTCAGTTTGTAATAAATCTGCATTATCGATATTTCTATAAATAGAACACAGTAAAGTCTGTCTGTGAAATATTCATACACCAACTACCATCTACAGTTATATAACCTATGATTGTGGTGGTATATGTGTGTATGTGAGGTTATTCAGTTTCCTTGCAATAAAAGCTGAACATGACTTGATGGGCTCAAAGAGCTGGTAACTCATTAGCATAATCATTAAAGTTGTGGTGGTTCGGAATCCACTATAAGCTGTAGGTCCA
>JXPH01013602.1:1398-19521 GCA_001014845.1 Mochlonyx cinctipes
TTCATCATCAATCTGATCTACTCCATAAAAACGGACCTATCTATAAATTCAATCAATATATTCACCGAACCGCAAAACCGAAAAATAATACATTTCCATTTTCCTGATCGAAAATTGAAATGGAAAAACATGAGCAGAAAAATTTATGGCAGCAAATTATTCAAGTGATGGTCAATAAATCTTATATCCATCAATATCCTTATCCTTTCGTTCATTATATGATTATTTCTTTCCAATTTTTTCCTTTTTTAGTAATAAGGATAAAAACTATTTCATAGACGCACTCGTGCACGTAATGAAAAAAGCTTTCAGCAATATTTTTTGTATATTCTGGGAAAGTGGGTGCCATTCATTCCCAGCTGGAAGACACAGTAGAGTACAGCGTTAATAGCATGAACGACAGGATTATATTTCGCACGTGTTATTGGACGTACGTGCTCCAAACAATTTTATTTTTATTCCCAACACAGCTTCCAGAACATCCTCCTCCTCATCCCTCATATAAATATGTCAACGCATGACGGTCACAAAAAGCTTTTTGAATTGAAATCGTAAAAAAAAATTCAAATTTAATATTTTTACCTCGAAAGAGTAAACTATTCAGCCTCACAGAGCTAAAACTTTATTGTTCTTGAAAACAATTTTATACTTGTTTGAGCACACATTTTTGTTGTTCTTTTTCATGCCCCGAAACCCTACACCAACAACAACAACAACAACATTGGTGATAAATTCAGATGGGTTGGGATTAGTGGAAGGTAGGTTATTAAGTTAATAATATTTCAACACCTTTTTCTCCATGTTTCGAGTGGGTTTTGTTTTAATGTAAATATACAAAATGTTTAATTAATTCTATCACTGTCATAATGGTTGAAGTATTGTTTGAGGACGTAAAAAGGGGTGAAATGGAAATGAAATAACAGATTTGAGGTGGGTTTTCGTAACAAACAGGTTTTAACTAATTGATACTGGAAACATCTAGGAAATGTTGAAAATTTTCTTAATATTTTGTATTTTTGCCCATGCGGCTTGAGTGGTGGAGCTTCTGCCTTTTAACCACAGGTATGGGTTAAATTTATTATTTATTATTATTATGGGTTAAATTTCTACCTATACCCGAGACGATGAAATTAACTTTGCGTTCTCAATTGTTCAGTTCAGCAATAATAGAGTAAACAAGGATCTTTCTTACATATATCAACAGAGCCATGCAAGCCATATGTTGCTTTACCCGTGGAAAAGGAAAGACTCAACTGGGAAATCCTACCCCACCCGTCGTACTCACCAGACATTGTCCCATTTGTTCTGGTACATGCAAACGTAATCAGCCCTATTACAGTAAAGAGCAGCCCTATCACAGCAGAGTCCTATCACAGCAAATCAAAATATTGGTCAATGAGTAGAATGGTTCCAACGACGAAGCATTTTTCATCAGGGGCATCCGCAAGTTGCCTGAAAGATGGGAAAAATGTGTTTTATTTCACTAAAAAGACGTAGGGAACCAAAAAGTGGATTATACAACTTTACTTTTTTATTTCTTGCATATTTTGTAATAGGAACTTGACAAAGATCATATGTGTAAATTTTGAAGAGGATCTAAAAAGCATTTACGGAGTTATCCAAGAAAGTTTGGTAGTTGAAGGCAACACGAATGGATGATATTATCCTAAATTTAGCACAGGAACTGTTCTTGGGCACTAGGGTGGTCCCAAAATAGCCAACCTCGTCCGATTTTAAGTCTCACCCTTAAAAATTTCGTCTTGCAATTCTATGCTTCCTCTAAAATTTTGAGCCCGATTAGATAAATTTGGGAGATGCTACCAGCCAAAAATCGTTCGGGTTTTTTTCGGGTTTACCGACCAAAAAACAAACAAAAACTAATTCAGAACTCCTGTTTTCAAACCTTAATCACCTAAAATATTTGAAGTACATTGAAAAATAATTTCTCTTCTTGTTTTTGTGAATTTGTTTGACTGTCCTCTTGTTACGGCCCAAATAGGTGAAATAACAAATTTTTCAGTTATATGCTGGCTAAACTTTTTGTGCGAGCCGATTGTAGCGAAAAGTTAAGTGAGAGTAGTTATTTATTGTATAAATATTTTCGAAAAATGTTAGCTTAATCGGTCAGGTGGCTCTACAGAAACAGGGCTGGAAACATACAAACCCCTTGAAAATTCAAGGGGCCTTTAACGATATCTTCGGTTTAGGTCATCCGATTAAGCTGAAAATTTACAAACAAGTTTTTTAAGCACACATCAATCTGAGCCCAATTAGTCAAAGGCTACTATAAGTAACTGAATTTATGAATTTTTAAGCTACAATCGCATGGTGCATGGTCCAAATGAGTTCAAAATTGGTATGGATGTGAGACTTAAAATCAGACAAGGGCGTCTATTCTGGCATAAACTATTGTGCACTTACCAAAAGCTTATATTCCAAACTTGAGCTCATTCCATTCACTTGAACTCAAAAATTCTGGAAATTCCTGGTACCGACTCGTCCTCAAATCCCGATGTCTCAGAGTCAAATTGTTTTAGGGCTCATTCCGATCACTAGCACTCAAAATTTCTGAAATTACGTAGAAGCCATCTGATCCTGATGTCCCAGGTCCAAATTTTTTTTTTGCGAACTGTTATACGATACTTAGCAAATGATCAGGTTCCAAATTTGAGCCCATTCCGAACATTAGAACTAAAGATTTCTTGAAAATTTTGATGAGTTTGTATAGGGTATGGACCCTCAGATCCCATCCTTACTTTTGCTGAGAAAAGCCTACTCACCAAATTACTGCCAAATTAGTTGAAAATCACGCGAGTTATGAAACATACAGACAGACTTTTTTTTTCTTTTCTATCTATGGATATAGTGAACTGAAAGCTAAAACAGCGGAAACTTATTTGAAGACACAGTATTTTATGTCTTGTGCTTTATTACCCTGCTAAAAATGATAAAATTATATACCATGTCATTCTCATGGTCAAAATCTTAAAAAAAATAACACATTTTGTAAAAAATTATCTTCAAATCTCGAATAAATGATTGGAAAACTTAGTTTTTAGCCTGATTATTCAAATTTCAGCCATAAAATAATTTTTCAACGTTTCTTTGATATTTAAAATCTTATTCGAAATTTTTCCGAACTATGTCATCGAAAAAGTTCCCATAAGATTTGGACCCGTTCATGAGCTAGTTCATGCAAACATACCCATAGACGAATGAATACTACGATCATAGACAAATGAATACTAAGATATCCAGAAGCATAGTTTGGTGCATTCAAGCACCAATGTTGTGGGACTGGTTTCAAAAGCATGTTGTTGGACGAAATGCTATAATGTTGAAGTTCATTGCTAATGTGAAGAATTTTGATTTCAGTCTGAATAAGTGTATTTAGTTTGTGTCTAGGATTACATGTAATCCTATTGAAAATACGCGCCGCCTAGTATTTTTTCAATGCATTACTTTCGTTGTAGATCCGTTGTTGCGCATATTTTTTGGAATGTTGGTATGCTTCCACAAATCACTTGAGAACAACAACCGGTATTTCACCGGATCCATGTTTCTTGACATCTTAATATTCATTCGTCTATGAAGGCATATGCTTCGGGACTGGTTTTTATATGTTTGGGGATTTTTTTGAAAAGTTTAAAAAAAACAATAATGTTTAATTAAAAAAAATCAGTTAGCTCCCCAATTTATAATGCGAACCAGCCAATAAAAGCTGTATGAAGTATTTGACCCTTCGGAATCCACTATAAGCTGTAGCATAGACGAATGAATACTAAGATGTCCTTGTCCAGAAACATGAATCCGGTGAAGTACCGGTTGTTGTTCATCTCAAGTGCTTTGTGGAGACATATCAACATTTAAAAAAAAACGCAACAACGGATCTACGCCATACCATGAATCGGTCCACGGACCCGTTCGTGGTATTAGAGAACTTATATTAAATAACTGTTTTCTATTGTGCTAGATTTTTATAAATTAGAGATGCTTAACATTAAGCCCAAATGATAAAGCGCAATTATATAAATATTAAAACTTTGCCTGGTTCATTTAATAGGGGATAAAGGTTGCTGAGAGTCTCTTAGTACGTAATAAAATAATAAATTCATTTAAGGTATTCCCAAAATACGATTTATTGATCCGACAATTGTTTTCCATGTTTGTTTTGGCAAAGTTTTCAGAAAACAAAAATAAAAGTAAAAAAAACCTCTTATGGAAAAGCAATAATTCGAATTGATTTCCAATTATTTTATAACTTACCTGAAATAGAAACGAAGAAAAATAAAATTTCATTTCATTCAAGAACTTTTATATTGGTCTTTCAACATTTAATATAATCAAAAAGAAAATGGAAATGTCCCACTTGAACAAACAGGAATGAAATGAGATAAAATTATTTTATAGAGAGGAGAGTTGTATATGTTTTGGAAGGAAAATGAGAGAAAAAGCTCCTTATTTGCCACTTCACTTAACCATGATGAAAAGAAAAGAATGGAAGAGTTGGAAACTAATTTCGCTTCAATGCAATTCAGGTCAATTACAGGCAACAATTCGATTTGATGCATCTTCAGAACCCACAAAGGGGCATTTGAAATTATTCACCCATCCATCGTTTTATATGCAGGTACATTCAGAAATTAAAGAAACATTTATTATTACATCTCTTTGATCCTTATATCATGGAATACCAATTTGAATATTCCTCCCCCTTTTTGACCCTCCTCATCATCCCTACACTTGTATCATCCCCAAAAGCCACACAATTTAATTCGTTTCAAGTTTTCAAATGAGTTTATCCTTTTATTATTTGGATTTCGTATTTCATACTCCTCATCCTCATATCCCTTTCATAAAAACGTCACTCTAAAATGGGTGAAAGGAAATATAGGAAGCCTTTATTATAAAAATAGGATCAAAATTTGGCTAACTATAAAAACACTTGAAAAATATGCAGTTAAAAAATAAAAGCCATCGTCATGATACCCTATGCATCCAGATAGAACCGATTCACAAGGAGTTATTTAACTAAAATTAAAACGGATTACAAAAAAAGCTACATCCTTAAAAGTTTGGCTGTTTGAGATTCCTTTATAAGTTCTTGAACTTATTTTGACATTTTATGTGCCCAGATAGGAGCGATTTTTAAGAAGTTATTCATTAAAAATGACCATTGACCATGACCTACCTACTATTCAAAACGAAAGGATAATTTTTCTTTGAATTCTTAGACGAAAATATGTAACTAACAAACAACGTTTATTTTGATATCCAGTCCAAATAGGGCTGATTTTCAATTCAAAAACTCCCAATGCAGACTAATATGGTAAAAGCATGAATCCTCAAAAGCGTGCTTTTTAAGGATCGTTTTTCAACTGCTTGAATAGAATTAGGTAGCGAATAAGTGAAACACTTATTTTTAGACCCTAAATGGATTTTCATGGAGTTAAAAATTACCTTTACATATACTAATGAAAAACTAAACTGGGATAACGGCTGTTGTGAAGTATTTTTGGATGGAGATGGTGCAGGACTACAGCTTATGAAGTGGTCACCGCTCTCCATTTCCTGAATATTTTTTCGTATGTGATATATCAAAAGAAATGAAGTAAAAAACAGCGTTCGTGCCAAAAAGGGTCTGGGTCATTAAGCCAACGTACATTATGCCAAACGTACATTAGGCCAAACGTACATTAGGCCAACAGTATATTTGGCCAACAATGTACATAAGGCAACAGTTTCAGATTTTAAAATATGCATATATTTTTCTAAAGAAGATAAAATTCTCAGAAGACATTCAAAAATGGCTTCGCTTACAAACAAGTTTTATATTTTTCTAAAGAAGGAGATATTCTATCAGATTTCACTTAGAAAATCAAGTTTAATATTTGTCGGAGAAACGATATTCGGGCAAACGAGCCATGGGGAAACATCAATTGGGCAAACGTAATACTCTGGAGATCCAAATCCGAATTAAGTACAGTCAGGCTGGACGATCTAGGCTAAAGGGTGACGTAGAGCAACGGAGCTTCCAGATTGCAGGTTGGACCTTGAAAAATGTATGGCCTAGGGTTGATCCATAGAAGGCCACCTATCCCATAACGGTGACCAACGTCGTGGCGTTGTGGTCGTCAAGGGCCAGTCAAAGTGGTGGCAAAGGTTGATCGTGCCAGCGGCGTACCCACACAAACAGGGCCTGATGACTGACGGCGTTGCAGACAAGGTCTGGCTGAAGGATCCCTGTGGATGCCCTACGGCAGTCCTAGTTGCAGGTCTTGCGTCCACTAGCTGCAATGGTCAACAGTTGGAGCACCACAGCAGACAGACGGCAACCCGGAAATCAATCAACGGGAGCTTGTTGTCAGACTGTGGGATCCTGGTTTCCCACGAGTTGCAGCGAAGTGGCCCTGGCCCATCTCCACTTTGGTCGCCAAGTTGGTAGAGCGAAGAATGTGAAAGGGAAAAACTCAAATAAAACACCCTTTCTTTTCTTATCTACAACAACTAACTCGACTCCCCTTTTCAGCATCTTCATGAATCCGCAGCCGGAAGTGACTCTTCGACCCCCTCCAGCTTGTTTCTATGTAAGTTGAACACACCGAAATTTCTTTATGTTCAAAAATGGTCCAATAATCTTATTCTCAGTAGATGGAAACAAAACAATAACCAAATCGAACTTGTAAACTATTTAACTCTTCCAATTAGAAAAGGTAAAGTCTAGAGTATTGTAATGGATCGGTTTATTTTCTAATTATCACTTGAAGCAGCACATAAAAAATTTGAGAAATTCTTAATTCCCATACAAAAAATAAAACTGCCATCTGGACCTGAAATTTTTTAGAACCGATAAACATTCTCTATTCATCTTAAGCCCAATCGACCAAAGCCAATTGGCTCTCATATACAAAAGTGCGTGATTTGAAGGAAAAATCAAAATAAATTATGACCTAATCAATCAAAATGGTTGAAATTTTAACCATTGACATTAATTATTGTCCAAAGTCAGCTTACCAATTTTGAGCCCAATCGGGCAAAGCAAGCTACTGTACACCTTTATGTAACTCAAAAATCCAGTAAATACATTCAACTATAAAGATTTCTAAGCGTGAATAACATGAAAATCCTTTTTCACAGATAATTTATTGGTCATTCAGACTGACAACAGTAGAGTTTAGTTTTCATGCGGAGAAAATTTATGCAGTGGATTATGATCGTCACGTACGATATACGAATTCAGTGTCGGGGCGTTTGATGGACCTATAAATTAAAGCATCTCCCTAAATGCGAGTTAATATTCTGCTCAATATTATCTCATTCTTTACCTTTATAATGGTTTTATTTAGATTTGGAAAGTTTCCAAAAAATAAACGAAGGAAACCACAAAGTAGATAACATAGCTTTTCTTTTTTATTTGTTATGTATTTTACAATAGGAACTCTATTTAGACTTGAACAATCACAGATAACTTCAGAAACTATGTTTTTTAGTTCGTTTAACTATCAGAATAGTTCTTGAACACGAACTCGTTTTTAGTGAAAAAAAACTAAAGTAAGTAGTTAAAAGAACTAAAAAGAATAGTTTGGATAAGTGAACTAAAATAAATCGTTTTTGAAAAAGTGGTCAGTTGCATGCCCCGACCCTTCTAGCAAAGTTTGGAAATCTAACTAAAAATAATAGTTCAAAGCTCAAACTAAAATTAATAGTGGGTAGACTTTTGCTTGCATTTTGGTGAAAAGAACTAAAATTTAAGTTTCTAGAAATATCTGTAAAGATCATGTTTGCCAATATGCAAAACGATCTGAAAAATATTTACAGAGGAACTGTTTTTAGGCACCACCTTATGTTATTTGTGCTGCAATCACTAGAACTCGAGAATTCGGGAAGTCCTAGGGGCATAAGAGCCGTCAGATCTCGATGTCTTAGGATCAATTTTACTTACCAAAAGCTTATATTCCTAATTTGAACCAATCAATTCCTAAAAATTGAATATTCAAAATTTTTGAGAATAACGCAAGTTATCGAGGATACACATACACACCGACAGATGTTTTGGTTTTCTTCACGTTTCTGACCATTTGGAGCAACTTTTCTCGAGCGACCAAAATTTTGCATAAGTCACTGAATACTTAGGTGTTTCTTTTCTATTTTTAAATATAATAAGAGGAAGAAAGAAAAGTTAAAACGAGGGAAATGTTGAAAAGAAATTTTAGCAAGGATGTTGATGGTGTTGCCCTGTGTGCTGTTGAATTTTAATTTTATTTTTCTCTTCTTTTCCTCATTTTTTGTTGACGATAAGGATAGGTGGGATGATGGCGGTACGATAAAATATAATATTTTAACGATTTTACTTTTTTTCTTTCTTTCTTTCTTTCTTTCTTTAAGATAAAATCTCAGTTTTTTATAGTCTCCAGTGTTGGGGTTTTGTTAACATTTCTAAACATCTGAGCAAGGGTGTTTTTCTGTATAATCTTTAGCAGTTATTAAGTGGAGTTTCATTATGCTAAATTTGATGAGGTTAATTTTTTGTTGGGTTAAGCAAAATACTTATGGCACATTTCATTATTTTCTATACCTTATTAATATATTCAACTTGAGAAAATTGCTCCAGCAATTTTCTTTAAAAATGTTTATTCATTTAAGGATAATTGAAACAGCTTGAGCGCACCTTGACTTGCACTTTTTTTGCTGAACATCGCAAAAACTAAAGGTTAAATGGAAAATGCTCAAGCAGTCTGCAATAATGGCCCTTCTTAAAAATAGCTTTCTAATAGCAATATCAGCTAAATTTTTTGATAAAACTTGTTTTGTGCCTCCTCATATTATACATTTATGTACTGGAATAATAATTGAACTCTTGGTGGTCTTTACTGACGCAGTTACCCCGCATACAACCATTAACGATTTTGTTATTTATTTTCAAACGAAAGTGACTCGCTAAAACCAGTCTGCAGAGAGTGGCGAAAAATATGTGAGTATTAGACTGGTCCTTATTTACGCTTTTCTGAAAAAGTTTCACTTGTGCCTACGAAAATATTTCAAAATTTATGATTGCAAGTGGTTAAGGTTTAAAGGGTGCTAGCGTGTCTGTGAAAATAATAATGTTTTATGGAAAAAATAGCTAGCCTCCCATCAGTTTATACTGAGGGTTCAGTTAATAACATTTGAATGAAGTATATGATGCTCCTATAGCAAACTGATCAATAGTTATCGACTATGAAAGTTAAAACCAAGCACCTTATCCAACGATGATGCTGAGCTACCTCTAACAGCATAGGCCATCAATAAAAAGTCACCATCTCGTACGTCGGAGTGCCATTTGCTTCAAGTCCCATATTTTGTTAAACGAAGAGCTGCCACTTTGAAATGCTCAAGCATTAGCTTCCACCAACGTTGAGTGACGCCAGGTATTTTGCGGTCGTCCTCTTCTTCTGCTTGTGGGTTGTACACAAGTGCTTGGTGACAAACATCTTCATGACTTTTCCTGAGAGTGAGCCCAATCCAACCAAATTTTCTGCTTTGTATCTCAATATTGATATCCTTCTGTTCAGTTCTTTGACACAAATCTTCATTGGTAATGCGGCGTGGACAAAAAATACGTAAGATTTTGCGAAGACAACGGTTCACGAAGACTTGTATTTTTCGTTTTATGTCCTCTTTTACGAGCCAGGTCTCAACCATACAGTACAGACTGTACGCATGATCTAAATATGTTGATTTTAGTTCTTGTGCTATAGATCAAAGAGCACCATATACGATTAGTTTCAAAATTTTTAGATACAACGCCGTCTTTGCTAACAATACTCCCCAGATACTGGAATTGCGTTACTCGCTCTATGGGGTTGTTGGCGAGCATCAGAGGAAGATTGATTTAATCTATTTTAAATAGCTTTTATATCTAAACAAATTAAATCTAAGCACCAAACTAATCAAATAGATATATAGTCTATAAACATAATAGATTCAAAAGTTTTCTTCTTCTACCCTTTTTTAAAACAGATAGTTTTAGGCTTACCTTTAAAATAAAATTCGGTTTTTTATTTATTCAACACCTATCAAAAGTTCTACCACTTTTATTAAAAGTGTATTTGAGTAAAAATTATTAAATTATAATGCGATTTTTTTTCAACTCTGCGAGAGGAAGATTTTATGCGCTAAATAACATCTAGCGCTCAGGCTTTTTATCAAAAAACACCAAGATTCGGCTATTTCAAAGTCTTGTACTATCCACACTACTGCACGCGTCCGAGACTTTTAAAGTGACTGATTTAGCCACGAATAAAATTCAGACACTTGTCAATCGATGTCTGCGACAAATCCATCGGATAAGATGGTCTCGAACGATTACTAACACCGAATTATGGCAGCAATGTGGTATGACCAGTATGGAGATAGAAATCAGGCGAGGTAAACTTGGATGGATCGGCCACGTGCTACGAAGGGGCCCAACGGAGCCCGGATCAGTAGCAAAATAAGCTTATGAGTACTGTCCTCGGGAAGGAACCAGATCCAGAGGCAGACCACGCCAAACTTGGCACCGTTCCGTCAAGCCAGAGTTGGATGTACGCAACGATGAATGGGGTGACGTAATAGCAACCGCTAGGGACCGAATGAGATGGAATAGGACTATTGATCGGCTGTGTCCCACGTGGGTACCTTAGGCCCATAAGTAAGTAAGTAAGTAAGGGATTTTTTTTGGGTCCTGTGCAACTATTTTTAGAAGTTCTTAGCAATAAAACACACTTTTCTCTTAAATCTGAATCTTGTGGTTAGTATCGGCCTTGGTTGTAGCCCATTATTTTTCCAAAAAAGGCTTAAACAAGGACCAGTCTAGTGTGTATTTATCGTGAAACATTTATGATATTAACAATTTAATGAAAATTCTAGGAACAACCACCCCCACGACCCACAATTTCAGCTTTGATACGGAAGCCACACCAATATATGTACAATACAATTTCCAACTTGTTATTTTACAGAATGGAAAATTTGTTATTATATTACCAAACCAAACAAAGGCAAATATTTGTTTTTGATAGGAAATTTCAGACTTTCCGCTCACCTCTCTTTATTTGCCTTCTGACTTAGCTTTATGTAACTGTTGCTGAACTGTAAATGAACGTCTTTAAAAATATTTCGACTTCTAAGTTTTTCAAGGGTAGTACCAATTAATGCATAGAAGTCTGACAAGATGCATTTTCAGCTTTTCTTCCTTTCTATCATCATATCTAGATAGAAAATTAGGAAACACAAAGTCGATTACGTAGCTTTTCTTTCCTTATTTGTTGTATATTTTATGATAACAACTGGATTAAGACAAGGATCATAGGTGCAACTTTTGAAGAGGATCTCAAAACTATTTTTAAGAGTTATCCTGAAAAGTCTGGAACAATTCTTGGACCACTACCGAAAGCTAATATCATATCATCATCGGTCATTGAAACTCGAGATTTCTGGATAATTCTAGTGAGTTTGTATGGGAGTCCCAAATCCCGTGACCTGAATCAGCCCATTTACGAACTTGTACTAACTTTTGTTCAGAAAAGCCCCTCCACAAAATGTGTATGTCTGTCTGCGTGTCAGTGTGTGTGTCTGTGTCCTCGATAATTTGATAACCGATTTGGCTGAAATATTATGTGGGGCCTTTTTCAATAAAACTAAGTACGAGTTCTATAATGTGCCAAATTGGGTCGTGGAATCTGAGGGCCTCCATACAAACTCACCTGAATTTTCCAGAAATCTTGCGTTATAATGATCGGAATGAGCTCAAAGTTAGTTCCCAAAAAGTTTGACCCTGGGACATTGGGATCAGAAGGCTTCTATGTACCAGAAACTTCCAGAACTCTGGAGTTCTAGTGATCGGAATGAGCTCAAATTCCAAGAACAGTTCCAATGGATAATATCACCCATTCCTGGTGCTTCCAATTAGCAGACATTCTTGGATAACTCTGTTAATACTTTTCCGATCCTCTTCAAAAATTTGCACATATTATCTTTGTCCAAGTCCAAAGCCAGTTTTTATCATAGAATAAACAATATATAAAAAGAAAAGCTGTACTTTGTGGTTTCCTACGGTTTGTTATTTTCTTTTATTACCAGATCATCACCTCAATCTCCCCTATGTCTTATTTTTTATCTACATTTGTATAATTGGGATCAAGTGCGAAGAAAATTAATGACGATAGAAATTTTGACCCTCCCAAAATCCATCTGGTATCGGTAATAGTATGGTATATGTAAATATATTATATGGGATGATTCTTGCATTCAAATACTCCACAGATTATTGTACTTTTAAGTTCAACATCAACAAAAATTCTCTAGAAAAGAAATATGAGATATGATTACACACTTCGATTACATTCCTTTATTTTCTCCTGGCAAGGCAGCACAAAGAAAACAGAAAAATGGAAAATATAACGAAAGGAAAAAAAGTATAAAATTGAGTTCGGTATTTGTTTTCTCATTGAAGCAGAAGATGAAACCTCCATCAATCACCGTATCATCTCAAGATTTATTTTATTCCACAGGTTTTTCTTCTTCTTTTTCTTACTTTGATTTGTTTTGGTAGGGTATGAATAGGTGTGGTGTGGATTAGAAACAGTTAAATTCTTTCGAGTAAATAACTCAAAGTTGAAATACGTGGAAAGTTACTCAGTATGCACGATATGGTGAGCAGATCATATTATTCATATGCATCTCTATTAAGCCCTTCTCCAGGATGCCTAACTTATCATGTTTGTCGAGTTTCAGAATTTCTGCATTTTAACGCAAAATACTGTGGACCGAATTGGCTCATCAACAAAGTTGTCATAACCTTTATCGAAAAAGCCCACATATAAAATTTCACGGTTCAGACACGCACAGAGACGAAGTTTTGATGAATCTAAGGTGACCCCTAAAAGTGGACATAACTAACCTGAACTGACATAACCCAAGGTTACAAGTTGTCGTCTAAGATCATGACATCATCCTCACCTTTTATAACCCCTGAACCTCCAGTTTTTTTTTGAAAAGCTTATATTCCAAATTTAAGCTCATTTCAATCACTAGAACTCAAGAATTTGGGATGTTCCTGGTACATAGGAGCCTACTGATCTCTAAGTCCCAAGGTCAAACTTTTTTGTAACTGTGCTTGGATACTTACTAAAAGATTATATTCCATACTTGAGCTCATTCCGATCACTAGAACTCAAGATTTCTGGAAAATTCTGATGACTTTGTATTGGAGACCCCAGACCGCGTGATCTAATTTGGCTCATTAGAGAAAAGCCCCAGCACAAAATTCACCCGGACAGAAGGTTAGTCTGTTAGGATTCCATTCAGTGCCACAATCTCAATTTTAAGGCTTTAGTACAGACATGGATGGACAATGTCTCGAAAGCAAATTTCATCTTGTGTTATTGATAGTACTAAATAAATGGTATGTTTAAGGTCAATACGGTATTTAAAAATTAGTTTGCTGGCTAAATTGACGTACCTAAATAAAAAACATTTAATTTTACACAAAAATAAAAATCTAACTTTTCAAAGGCAATTAATCTTCCCAATTCATATAAAACAAATTGAAATTAAAGTTTATCTATCGAACTAAATTGCTTTATATAAAATCAATAGAACACAAGAGTATAAAAATAAAATAAAAGTAAATGACTATTTCCCTGGCAAATGTCATTAATTGCCATGGTCAATGGAGATTAAACAGAACAAAACGATGGGATAACCATATACGATAAAGTGTACATTAGGGCGATCCTTATTTGGCAGATTTGACAAACTCTGATATAGGTAGAACCACCCGTTCAAATAAAATTAATACAATATTGAATGTGAACGGCTAAGACCATCTGATATTCCCCCACTCTACTATCAACGTAAGTACCGATTTTGAAACATGTGTGATTTCATAGGACTTAATCGTACCCAGATTTATCAGAAATATTCTATTCAAGGAGATATGAGGAAAATCGACTCTACAATCAGTAGAACCGAAATAAGATTACTAACGCCATCTAACGTATGAAATACGAATAATATAATGCCTGTATCTCAGATAAAATCTCTACAACGGCAAGATACAGACATTATACTATTCGGTATTTGGAACGCTAAATGTTAAATGGCGGTAGTAAGCTTATTGTGGTTCTACTGATTTTAGAGTCGATTTTATTCATATCTCCTTGAATAGAATATTTCTGGTAAATCTGGGTACGATTAAGTCCAGTGAAAACACACATGATGCAGAATTATTAATTGCATTGATAATATAGTGGTCAAATATCAGGTGGCACTAGTCGTTCACATTTAAAACTGGGATCTGGGATAAGGACCACCTGATGTACACTTTATCCTATATGGTTATCCCCTAATTTTGTTTTGTATAATCTCCATTGACGTGACGCAACTTTTCGTTTCAGAAGCTTCACGTTGTATGTTTTCACAATTGCATAAAAACAGTTTTACACCAAAATCTAGAAACACCGCCTTGTGGTGAAACTGTCAAGGAATATTTGGTAGCGTTAGTTAGTTGCTCAAAATTGATATTGGAGCTTTCAGAACAGAATATCTCTGGATTAATGAAAATCTGATGACATTCTAAAAAGTTTGACGGTTTATTAGGGTTTACAGGATTGATAATTCGCTGAACTACCCTACGGTAAATCAGTACAGGGTCAGTGCACAGTTAGTGATTCTGTGATTCTGTACTGATGGTGTTCTGACAACGTACTGAAAAGTGTCCTTACACTGTAATGAAAACTGTACTGATTTTCTCGTGATAGTACCACTTTTAACTATTATTGCTTTTTTCATGCTGAAAATAATTTTTGTCATTTGAAAACTATTGGGTAAGATCAAAAGTAATTGAACTTTTGCAAAATTTAATGAAATTTTCGATAAGTAATTCGAAAAATATGTGCACTGCGACTGTACCGACCCAGAAATTGTTAGTACAGTACTAACAATTTCCGTAGGGTAGGTTGATGGACCTTTCTAGGAAATTTCCTTATTGAGAATGCTTGAATCTAGGCTGCTGCATGTCCCACTAACAACTTATTTTTTCACGGATAAGTTTTTGAGTCCTATACGAAAGTACTACTTTAGGACATTTGTTCATAGATCATAATATTTTTTTGAAATTTAAGAATTACTAATTAATTTAATCAAATTTACGGAATCGATAAGTAAATTTAACGGAATTTTCTGTTATTTTAACTGTTCGGATTAGGTAATTTCTGTTAGTGTTGGCCCGAATTAACTGAAAAATTCTGTTAAATTTAAGGGAAAAATAAGTAAATTATACTAAAATATTCCGTAACTATAAATGAAAAATCAGTAATAATAAATTTCCAACTATTTTCACCTTCTGAGAGTTTCTGAAAACCGGTTTATGTCTCCAATGAGCTCAGGCTTATGTCAAAATTGACTGACTCGTCTGGTTCGTAAAAAATGTGAGGCGTTAAGTTATTTTATTACTAAAAATCTTGTAGATTTTTGCCTATCAACCAAATCAATTAAATTAACTAGACGTTTTGCAACATACTTTTTGGTAAAATTTACTTTAATACGAAGCTGAATATAACTGTGCTTTTGCTTTCTATTTTTTTAGTCTGAAGTTTATGCTTAGCCCCTTCTCAGTGAAAAAGATCATCAACCAAGGGTCTTGGTTAAAGTACTTTCAAAAGATCATCCTTCTTTAAGAGGATTGTCAACCTAGGCTCTCTCTGGTAGCTATTGGTTTGAGCCTGGCAAGGCAGTTCCCTTCTTTCACAGTATCATCAAAAAAGTTTTGAGGAACCCTAGTTTTAGGCTTTCTAATTACGTTCTTTCCTTCACAAGATTACAAACCTGTGTTCTTCCGTAGCCTTATAGATAATTAGCTCTGTAGCTTAGTTTGCAAAGCATACTGTGTTCACTAGGTGGTCTGAGGGGGTCTAAAAATGGGGAAGAGTCTGGGGTCCCAGAGGTCCGGGAGGTCTGGGGGGTCCGGAGGGTCCAGGGGTCCAAGAATCAAATCCCTAGTTTGAGCGTGTGAGATTTTTTCTGTTAGAAATTAATGAAATTAAAATTTAGTTGGGTTTATTACATACACGCATTGGTTATGGATCCGTAACTAACTCAGAGACAAAAACCTATTATTTGTGGTTTATTTTGGACCTAAAAAACAAATATGAGTCATTGTATGTGTTGTAAAATGCTTAATAAAGCCCAATTATTATTATTGAAATGATTACAAACACATTTGTTGGTCTTAGGGAACACGATAAATGCTAATACTCCTTGAAGACACATATGTGTCTGAATATTGACTTAACATCGAAAATTGATTGATTGGTTGATTTGATTCAATAGGAGAAGTAAGAACAAGCTGCAACTCTAGTGAATTACGAAGAGCTGCGTTAACTCATGGGTAAAGAGAACGGTGGCCTACGCTCCCTCAAATAAAATAAGCAGTCTAGTTTAGTTTAGTTTAGTTTAGTTTATTTCTGGATATAAATAAGCACAAAGCTTTTCATTGACAATGTGGACAGTCCCACATTGAAAATGCTTATATAGACATCGATTAATAATTGAAAACAAGAAAAAACAGTTAGAAGTATTTAAAAATTTAACAATTTAACAATTTAAAAAAAATTTAAAAACAATTTAAAAACAGCATCACAGAAGACATGTGTTGACGTTGACACAAGTGACTAGCTTTTGAAGAATTCCAGTGCTGCCGCTTTAAAAGCCGAAATCCTTTCCAAAGACGTGATTGTTTCTGGCAAGGAGTTCCAAACTCTAACACCCTCAATTCTGAAGGAATTACCAAATCCCTCCGTCCGAAACCGTGACATTAGAAGGTTTTCTGTTCTCGAAAAAGACCCCCGAACAAAGAAGTCATTCATGTAAATTGGAGACATACCGTGCAGCACCTTAAATACACTGCAAGCTATTCTGTATTTGTAAAACTTCTCCAAAAAGCATCCTAGCAAACTGGACTCTAGATGAGAAACATGATCAAAACGCCTAAGATTATGAACATATCTCAGACACGCATTAAAAGCCTGCCGAAGTTTATTCAAAACTCCACGACTAACATTTGAAAAGTCTACCAACACAAGGGTGGAGCAAAGTTGTATGAAGGATTTTCAAACAATGAAATTCAAAAACATAGTCCCTCAAAAAGTTGCGTTTCAGTCCAGGGATCATCCCTGATTTTTTGTTTTTGTTTTTTTCTTTTTGTGAATTTGCTCCGCCCTAGTAGGTTTACGCCTTCTAAAGGATTTCCCTTTTTCAAAAGTATCGCGAAACTAGATTTTTGCGTAGCTCAAGATTTGCGCCCTCAACGGTACTTCCCTCCATTAAAAGTATCATCAACCTAGGCTCTTCCATATAGTTTTAGGTTGAGAGAGCTTCTAAGAATTTGACCTTAATCATTTTTCCGAAGTTTCAGCCCCTTTGAACAGCAAAGAGTCAGTCAGCCAAATAGTTTGATGGGTACTGAATGAAATTAAGCTTGATTAAATAAATGCCTGTACTAAATTCAGCCATTAGGATGATATGAAGAGAAATGGAAGTCGTAAAAACGGCCATAAATGTTCATTTGTCTTAATTGAAACAAAAAAAACGAATTGTGGAAATAAAAACAAAATGGATGGAATTAATTCCTAATGGATGGAAAAGTGTACGTAAGTAAAAAGAATATTATGGCTTTTAATTCCATCCACTTTTATTTGCTAAGTGAATAACTTTTTACATTTAATTCAATTACATTATTTTATTCCGTTTTCTCATGAACATAACAATAATTCTCGATTTTAAATTAATCATGGTTGAAAGTTTTCATCTACAGACTAGATTATATACAGACTTATAATTCAAAATCTCTCAAATATTTCGAAACATAGGCACATCAAGCGGGTAAATTTCAAACTAAAGTACCAGCCAAACTGGCTACTTGATTTTAACTTCTATTCTATTCAAATTAAATTTCATGCGGGAGGGGTCTAATAGTTTATAGCTTTAATAAACGCCTACAGATTATGCAATTTCCGTTTCAATAAAATCAAATTTAAAGCTTTAATAAACTCTAACTAAATTCGCCTACAGATTATGCAATTTGCGTTTAAATAAAATAACGAA
>JXPH01013607.1:358-15028 GCA_001014845.1 Mochlonyx cinctipes
AAACATTCCGATTTTTTGCTAGCATGGGATCATGCATAGAAAATTCAACGAATCAGTTAACGGGCATCCCGCAAAACATTACAGTCAGTTTTCCGACAGAAAACTGAATGTAGGACAAAACTCTTCCTTTTCGGACAGTTTTTGGACAGTTTTTGTTCTGAAGTGACACAAAAAAGTGGAAAGTGAAAACATTCCGATTTTTTGCTAGCATGGGATCAGAATGATAGGAAAATGTAACAAAATGAGTCGAAATGAAGTTGGCTGCAAATATAATTTTCTATGTGAAAAAGATGCCTCTACATGACACTACCTAAATTAAAGTGTTTCTCTTTCCGGCGTACGCCTTTCAAAACAAGACGTGTAATTTAAAATTAAGTAAATAATTCATTTTATTCCTTACTGTTGGACTATCAAAGTTATTTTTTATAGTTTAATATTTAGATTAACTAAAGTGTTTCATTATAATGTGAAAATAGTTAGGATTATTTCGCAAACGAAGTAAAAAATGGATTTGCTAAAATTTGATGAACGTAGGTTATGAAAATTTTTCTGTCACACGTGTGAAAAAATCATGAATAATCCTAATATTTTCCATTATATCGTATTGAAAATCATTTCTAATTTGGCCTTGTATGTTATAGCACGATGTCTGAGGTAGAAGCCTTTGATAATTTTGATGAGCCCGCTCCAGCTCAAGTTTACGAGACAGTTACAGTGCAAGCAGCTGAATTACCCGACATTAAATTGTTTGGTCGCTGGAATTGCGATGATATCCACATTTCGGATATGTCCTTATCGGTAATTATTCGCATTTTTTAAATTTATAGAAAATTAACGCATGCTTATTTTAATTTCAGGATTACATTGCTGTAAAAGAAAAGCACGCTAAATTCCTACCCCATTCTGCTGGTCGTTATGCCGCCAAACGTTTCCGTAAGGCTCAATGCCCAATTGTTGAACGTTTGACCAACTCTTTGATGATGAAAGGACGCAACAACGGCAAAAAACTAAAGGCCGTTCGCATTGTTAAACATGCGTTTGAAATTATGCATTTGCTAACAGGAGAAAATCCACTCCAAATTCTCGTCCAAGCGATCATTAACTCTGGACCACGTGAAGATTCCACACGTATTGGACGTGCTGGAACAGTTCGTCGTCAAGCTGTTGACGTATCACCACTCCGTCGTGTTAACCAAGTAAGTTTTAGTTTTTATTTTCCCTATTTGTGTCCATTTTGTTAAATCGTTTCCGATGAATTTCTGTCGGAAGTTTTCCCATTTGGACAAAGACAAAAATGTTGATTATTTGAGTGAGAATTGAGAGTCTATTCGATCTTCACCAAGCGAATTAACGACAGTTTTTGCTCAATCATACTGCAGATGGGGTGGATTTGATTATTCTTCTAAACGATAGAGCCAGGCTAATTTGTTACCAGGATTGGATTAGTTCGATCACTTTTAGCTTTTTCTGATCCCCTTAAAACTTGCGCTGATATTCGAGGCGAAGGTTCATAATTTACAAATTATTTTTCTTTTCTTCCCTTCAATGGGAGCTCCACATGCATACCCAATTTATTTCTGTGGTTCACTTCTATTGTTTTGGGTTTGATTTATACACCATAAAATTGGAAATATTTGGGGGCTATTTGAGTGAATTTTGAATTTACCTTCCTCCCTACCCTCCATCCTATCGTCGACAGCACATTCTCGATGCTAATGTCTATGAAAATCGGCAACTATTTGTTAAATTTATAAAAAAAATTGAAATTTGCTCTCGATTTTTTATTGAAATTTAGATTTAATCAAAGGGTTTTTCAATTAGGAGGACACTGAATAATTAGCAATTTCGCGTTCGATATCATGTCAAGTCCATCCAATTCTGGACAAAAATAGTTTTCCAAGATGACACGATACCGAGCTCCATTGACCGTAAAATGACGATCATTCTCATCGACGAAAAGATAGGTCCAATCACACCCCCGGCATAAACTCCAAGCAAATATGGGTTGTTTGCTGTCCACTAACGCATACTTTGCTTATTGACAAAGCCATTAAGCCATAAATAAGCTTTATCGCTGAAGATGATTTTTCGATGAAATTCATGATTTTCTTCAAACTTTTGCAGAGTCCAATCAAAGTTTCGGCGCTTCAAATGATGAAGAGGCTTCAGTTCTTGAGTTAATTTGATCTTGTAAGGGTGCAAATTTCGCCACAGAGATTTTGATCTTAAAATGTCTGGTGGAATCCCAAACATCCTATTTTCAGACCATAAAAGTTCTAGGTAGCATGCCATTGAAGATACTAGCTAGGATCGCCTGGTGGAATCCTAAAAATGTAATTTCCAAACTTGGGTACCTATTCCTGAGGTAAGTTTCTTGAGATATTTTTTTTTAAATAAACTAAAACTTCAAATTTCTTGAGAATGCAGCAAGCACCTATTTGTCATAGTCATAATAAGCATTGAAAAATTTTCAACGAACTAATCTGGAAATTCCTTGATGTGTCTGGTAAAAGTCCTGTAATACTACTTCTTAAAACAGGAATCTTCCACAAAGAGCTTGCATATTACACTGTATATTTGATGTAAGAATGATGTCGTCTGGAGTCATTCAGAATGCTATCCCTTTGAGGCAATTTTTCAGGAACAAATGTAAAAAATTCCTCGGCCAATATCTATCCAGTGCGAGATCCAATGACTCTTCAGCTGCGCCAAGTATCGGGTTCAACATTTTCCAAAATCTCGAGTTTATTAGAAACCATTGTTCTTGGGAACAACCTGGCACATAGGAGGCCTTAGATCCCGAAGTACGAGGGCAAATTTTTTTAGAAACTATTCTTGGATATTTGCCAAAAAATTATGTTCCAAATTTGAGCCCAAGAACTGAACAATTCTGGAAATTCCTTGTAGAGATATGAGCCCTCAGACGCCGATGTCCTAGGGTCCATCTTTTTTAGGAAGTGCTTATATTCCAAATTTGAGGTCATTCCGATCACTGAAGAATTCTGCAAGTTCCTGTTTTATTATTAGGAGCCCTCAGATCCCAATGTCCTAGGGTAAAACTGTTTTAGGAACTGTTCCTGGAACAAAAGATCATGTTCCAAAATTTGAGCTCATCCTATCATTAGAACTCAAGATTTCTGGAAAATTCTGGAGAGTTATTATGGGGGACCAAAGACTCCGTGGCAAAAATTGACCTATTAACGAACTCATCCTAACTTGTTGAGGAAACTTTTTTTTTAAATTTTACTGTATAGGTCGAGGTTAGGTACCTACAATTTTTCTTTTCTATCTGTAGATATGATGGGAGAAAAAAAGAAAAGTTAATAGGGTGTCATTAGAAAGGGGCTAATCTCTTTCAAACAATACACTACCTCGGTGGTAATAGTTTTTTTGAGATGCAAAGCCTTTTCCGTAACGAAATTCCCTATTCCATGGGCGAATAATTTGCATTTGGATATAATAATAAATACTAGGTACTTGCCCCTACATTTTTTATAATCAAGTTAGTTATGCTGCCCGAGGTTATGCAATCTTACAATTTGTTGAAAATAGGTTCAAAACCGAATGCGTTTTGCTGGCTTATGACAGGTACGAGCCGTTGAAGTTTAGGGGTACTACTATTCGAAAACAGGTAAATTCTCGGTATAACAACATTCGTAGAAATACATAACTGCATGCATGATATTGAGAAACTATTTTAAAACTAATATGTCCAACTTTTTTACATTGATGTTCACTAAATAAAAGTGTGAACCTCAGATAAATGTTTGGACTAGAATAAACTGAAAACAATTTACATGGAATTTTTAGAATATTGTTGAAAATTCCACCTCGCATCGTTAGCAACAATTTCAGCTTCTTCAAATGTTTAATACGGTTGAGATTAACACTGTATTTTGTAACAATTTTTTAGGCCATCTGGTTATTATGCACAGGAGCCCGTGAAGCTGCATTCCGTAACATCAAAACAATAGCTGAATGTTTGGCTGATGAACTTATCAATGCTGCTAAGGTAAGTCGAAAAATAGACCTCAAAAGTAAGGTCCAACCTAATGTGGTTAAAATTGAATTAAAATGTTTTGATTGCTTCGCTTTTGGACTAGATTAAAGATTGACTTTATTATTCTGGTGTCTAAATTAATTAGCATATTTAATCACCGTGGAAACTAATGTTACAAATAAAATTCCAATAAAATCTTGTGACAATTGAAATGAACTATTTTTGTCTGTTTGCAGGGATCATCAAACTCTTACGCTATCAAAAAGAAGGATGAATTAGAACGCGTTGCTAAATCTAACAGATAGATTACAAATTTTAGATTACTACCTACTATATTTAATTTTATAAATATGCTGCAACATCTATTTCAAAACAGATTCTTTTTTCTTATTGTACTGAAGCAAAATGAACAGAAGTGTTCATGCAGATTGAATAAATGAAAGAAATGTGAAAAAAGGATTTCAAACAACAGATTTTTTAAATTGTTTTCTATTTTTTCTTTCTCTTTGGAATTCTCTCTCTTTTCAGGAAGCATTTTTTTCCTGATTGTCGAAAAGCAGTAGAAAGGTAAATGAATATGTTTTGATAATATGTTTTTTTTGTCCTTATGACTCAGTTAATTTCTTGCTGCACCGAAATTATCTGACGTTGAAAGGACAATATTGAATGATATATCCTTCTTACATGGTGAACGTTTGCAATTGTGATCATTATTATTAATATATCAACATTTCTACTTGTATCTAAATCTCAAAAAATTGATTTTTAAAATATTTATTTATTTTTCAGCAGAAGAAAACGATATTCCATTGACGCACTCAAGGATTTCCATGATATTAGACGATGGAGCGAAAAAGGTATTTAGATATTTGTTGAGCTTTTTTTGCATGTCAAAATTTTACCAAAAATATAGGCGTCCTTGCTGAAACTTTTTATTTGTAACTCCAAAGAATAATTGGCAAATAAAGGACGCATAATAAAAATCATTCATTCAAAAAATAATTGAAAAGTATTTTCAATTATTTTCAGAATAATAGAAACATTCATTACAATTTTCTTTTCTTTATTTAACTAAATTTATTTTAAGTTTCAGAAGTTCCTGGACTCGACTGAACATCTTAAGCACTCCAAGAGCCACTGCATTTTACAAAAAAAAAGGTTAGTTTTATATTATTATAAAGCACTTACAAATTAGAATGACAAAATTAACAATTTATGTGTTTTTTGAGTTCAAAATCGATAAGCATTAAACAATTTTGCCTAGATTAAAGAGTAACACCTTTACATGGTATTTTATCGTGCGTTTTAATACCAACCAAAACGTTATTTACATTACATAAAACAGTTTTTATAAACAAAAAATATGTTCTATTGAATTAAAATTTGGCGTGAGACGTAATTGTTATTTTAGCTAAATAATTCCAAAAATATTGCTACCCCAATAAGCAAAAGGAATAGGAAACCATTGCCGTGTTTCCGTACTTCTATTAAAATTTGCCATTTACGTTTAGCGCAAAGTCGCCTTAAACTTTCCTCTATTTCAAAGGAGGTGTTTTTTTTGCGATAAGGCAAGTTTTTTTGAAGTTTGCATTTGTATGAGAAAATATGCAATTTTGAGATGTGTACATTAGGGTGGAGCACATTCACGAAAATGAGAAATTCAAAAACATAGCCCCCCAAAAAGTTGCCATTTGGTCCAAGGATGATCCTTGATTTTTTTCAGATTTTTGAATTGACCATTTCGCATCGCCAGCCATTTAAATTTTGTAGTTTTCACCAAAAATAATGGTCTTTTTGGCCCGGTCATCTTGAAATGTTATAAGAACTTGTAATTTTATTTACAAACATTCTGAGTCCTTGTTGACTGTGCTTGAGATGTTACAAACTGACCGTTAGGCTCTCAGAATATTTTGTATGAAAACTCGGAAAATTGGAAAATCTAGTAGGACCAGAAAAATTGGTACCCAGAAGTGTTTTTGGATGCTGAATCCAAATTTGACATAATCGGAAAAGTAAAAAGTAGTCAAAAAGACGAAAATTGTTCATCGGTTCCACTCGGACCGTTTTTATGGGCTTAGGAGTGCCCCATAGAAGCAAAATTTATTTTTATAGTCTTTCCATGTTAAATACATAATAAAAAACCACTGGAATTTTACATTTTGGAAATTGGATGAAAATTGGTGAAATTAGAGCAAATACATTCCAAATTTCTACCCCTTGCGGGGTTTTCACAGGTTCCAATTATTTATTTCTGACTCCAAGTACTGAAATTGATTTTTTATTTTATGATGAAAATGGTGTTTTATTATGAAAAAGTGAAAGAAACTCCAAATCTGGACAATTGGTGGAAAAAATCCGTNCATTTTGACCACTTTTTACAAGTCATTTATTCCGATGATGTCAAATTTGGATTAAGCATCCCAAAAAACCCTCAGATATTAATTTTTCTGGTCCTAATAGTTTTTCCAATTTTCCGAGTTTTCATACAAAATATTCTGAGAGCCTAACGGTAAATTTGAAATATCTCAAGAACTAATGGTCCAATAACAGTCAACAAGTACTCAGAATGTTTGTAATGAAATTACTACAAGTTTTAGAACACTTCAGGATGATCGGACCTACAGGAGCTAGTGTAGCTTAAAAATACCGTTATTTTTGGTGAAAAGTACAAAATTTAAATGGCCGGCAATGCGAAACGGTCAATTCAAAAAATCTGAAAAAAATCAATGATGATTCTTGGACCAAATGGCAACTTTCTGGGGCTATGTTTTTGAATTTCATCATTTGAAAATCCTCTATACAACTCCGCTCCACCCTAGTGTACATTTCCACAAATATTTAAATAAAAAATATGACTAAAAATAATTTTCAATATTTTTCCCCGGAATTGTACAATTTGCAGTAACTTGTCCTAACTCCTAGTGTTACTCCAACGTGCTTATTGGGTCATTGTTATTATAAGGGTTATTTCCGAGGTTATTTCAAATTCAAGCGACTTTTTGACATACCAGTATTTTTGGCTATATTAGGCTATAAAAGAATTACATTTTTAAAGTAATGTGATGAAATTGAAGTAATATTTTAGTTGATGCTTATTCGTTGTATCAACGTCCTTCTGTAATAATACCGTAAAGGAAAGATCTTGAAAAAATGGCTACATATTGTGTAATTAATTCGCTTAACTGTCGCAAATTTTTGGGTATTGCGGCTTGGTTTGTGGCCCCTAAATTTTTAAAATCATTTTCAAATCTATTTTTTACAATGACATATGAGTACCTAAATAAAAAGGTTCTGGAATTTATTTTCCGCAAAACTAAGGTTTATAAACATAAGTTGTCATACGCACAGATTGGCAACAATAGGACAAATTACTCTAGAGATAATCTACTAAAATATTATAATTTTGCTTTGAAATTATGCGCAATTTTTGCTACCATCTACCGATGCTCAATCTTCGGTAAGATGCTACATATTGCGCTATAGAAAAACATATTCCTTTGCCTATTGGTTCGTTCATTTATAGGAATCAATATTTCCATTGAAATATGACAAATAAAAATATTTTAATTTACAACTACCTACATATATACCCCTAATTAGCTCAGCAATTCATGTGAAAAAATGCCTAACCTAGTCATTTCTCGTTTAAAAAACAGTTTCCTTCTATTTTTACCTTGTCCTGCTAACTATCCGAGTCTAAAGAGGTCAAATTTCAGCTGTATCAGCAAAAGAAGTAGAAAATTAACAGTAAACTTGGCATACTTCCCTTAAAACTTCACCATTTTTAATTTTTTTTTCAACTGAACCGTGCCAACGTGCTTATTGGGTTATTTGAGAAAGTTCAAACAAAACTTCAAGTCCTACATTTAGGATTGCTGTGATGAAATGCGTAATAAATACCCAGAAGAAAAAAAGCGTTCTGTTATCGAACTACCCGTATACTAGCATTTTTATTTGCAGTATGCGGGTAGTTCGCTAACAGTACCCTGTTTATTCCTTATGAGTAATTGTTTTTCGATTCTCCAGGACTCCAGGTTTCAAAAGAGTAAAAGAAACGAATGAATCCTACTTATATCTACCGATATAATATTTTAATTTTTTCGAATAATACTTCATCCGTGCGGGAATGACAGAGTTAAACAATAATTCAGAAAATGATGTTGCTTTGAGCTACTTTGCAAAATTATAAGTGGGGATACTAATCACTATACTATCGAGGAAAATTTGAAAATAATTATGCACAATTTTTGCTTCATCTCCAAAGCTAAATCTTTTTACGATGTTTCACACATTGTGCTATAGTAAAATATATTCATTTGCCTATTGCTTTCTTTTCCTATAGAAATGTAATATTTCCTTTGAATATGACAGAATTTCATGGTTAAGTAAGCATTCTTTGTCAATATAACTTTACTCAACAACAGAGCAGGTGAATCTAGTAGAGGACATAAGAGTAATTTTTGGCAAATATTTCTAGTTGATCTAGTTACATAACTTTTTATGATATTAGTACTATAGTAACAGAGTAAATTTAATGCTAGCTTAATTAATTAAATAAACGACTGAATTGAATTCCAGATGTCCACTGCTTCTCCGTTACCCTATAACCGCAGCTTTTTGGAGTATTTTTCATAATCTAAATATACCAATGGTGACCAATTTGAGTAAACAGGCTTGTATCAGGAACACACAGATCGTTTTAAAAATTTATTTCACAGATAATATGGGGTCGAAAGTCGTTCGGTCGAAACTCATCTGATAGACTTTATTAGAAAAAAAGGAAAACTTCTTAGGAAAGGAAATGATTGAAAAAAAAAGAAATTGGGAAATTGACTATATCTGACCGACCATTTCATGGAATTTATTAAAAAAAGAGAAACTTCTTGGAATATTATTTAGGTTTGTTAGAAATGGTTAGAAAAAAGATAAATTTTTTGGGGAATTATTTAAACCCGACCGGACCGACCATGGCATTGGCCGATAGACCGTTTGATAGAATTTATTAGAAAAAAGGGAAACTTCTTGGGAAATAATCAAATTTGTTTGAAATGTTTAGAAAAATGGGAAATTTCTTGGAGAAATATTTATATCTGACCGATCATGGCATTGGTCCGAACGACCGGCCCCTGGGAGGGCTTCGACTGAGCGACTTTCGGCCGAACGAGTGCCACCCGAAAATACGGGTGTACCATCATCATAATTGAGAATAGTCTTGTGGTCATCTTGGCCCTTGGTGATGAAGTTCTGGTCACACTAGCCACCTATTTTTTTACCCACAGATGATAGATAGGTATCGTGCTGCTTATTTCAATGAGACCTGTTGATCATCTTTGGGTAAATTATTGAGTTTCCAAAGTGACCTTCAAACTATAAACCATAACTAGTCACGACGAACAGTCGTGATTTCACCTGAGGACACAAATCTTTTTCAGTCTATTCTTAGCTATGATTATTTTAACAGAAACCAGCTACAAAAAGTATTCTAATGAAAATTTATTGACTGTCCAAATATTATTTACAAGCTGTAAATCTTTATAATATGATTTCAGTATTTTTTGAATTTGGACTAGAGTAAAATATAACACTTTGCATGGCATCTTCATTTAATTTTAGATACCATTCATATTGTTATTGACAATTATTTTAAACACCTCCCATCTCACCTTTACCGTATGATCATATAAGTAAATATATTATTTTCTAATTATATTTTTCTTCCCTTCTTTTTTGTAGCAGTTTCACGAATATGGAATTTTCACCTAAGATAATAAAAAGGTGAGTAAATAATTATTGTCACATTAGAATAAGTCCCTCTTTTACCCCTTATTTTAAGCCCCTAGCTTAGTTCAAGGGTCTTCTAAATGGGACAATATTATTTTTTGGTTACTTTGGCTACAGTTGCACGATCAAAAATGACTAGTGCATTTGTCTAATGATGTTTAACCTACATTGTAATTTATAAACGTTAGTTTCTTAATTAATTATTGTCATTTTTATTTATTTTACAGATTTTTTTTTATCGGAAGTCGGAACATTCTAGAACGTCATAGGAATCCTGATAAATCTTAGGTAATTTATTTGATTTGGGTGTACAGACTTTTGTCCCTACTTTACCTTTTATTTTGAGCATTCAATCCGATCTAAATGGACAAAATGGGACTAAAGTAAAATGATTATTATATCTTTACAATTACGTCATTCCTTTAATGCGCTATTGTCTAAAATATAAACTACAAAATTTAATTTTTTTTTTTAATAATTGGCAATTACTAATAATATTATCTAATCTAATCTAATTATTTAGGATGTTAAGCGGCACTATATAAAGGCAGAGGGAATAACGTTATTGATGCTAAAATGTGAGTAATAATTTTTTTTTGTCATATTCCACATGAAGTCAGCAAATCAATTTAATTCAATAAAATGATCCGCGTTACACTTGTGGAAAAGCAAAGTCCCTTCATTAGCTCGTCTAAAAGTAGCTGTTCTAGTTGCTTAGGACATTTGCTAATTTTTGGATAAGTTTCAGAGAGTTTGTTGAGTTCGAATCGATGGATTTAACTTTAGTATTGAAACAAACATTATTTCGTCATACATTCTAAAACTAGATTATTTGGTACTAAAATTATTTATCTTCTATCTTCAGGAGCACCCTACAAAACAGATTTTATCTCACCCTGGAATTGCACTTAAACAAGGTAATTATTAGTAGTTTTTTTATTACCACAATACTTTAAAAATAGGGTACTATCTCTACACAGTACCGTTCTGGAAAATTTAGTTTAAAAATGACTCAAGAAACGGCATATACGATATACCCCCATTCGGTCTAAAGTCGTTCGGTCGAAGGTCGTTCAGTCGAAAGGTCGTTCAGTGGAAACCCGTTCTGATAGATTTTATTAGAAAAAAGGGAAACTTCTAGGAAAATATTCAAATTTGTTTAGAAATGGTCAGAATAAAGGGAAATTTTTTGGGAAATTATTAAAATCTGACCAACCATGGCATTCGACCGAACGAACGGACTTCGACCGAGTGGGCGTATACCGTTTTTACCCCATAGGTACAAGTTTTTACTTCTTTTGCTCCCTTAAACCAATCCTAGAAGAACTTCTCAATTCTGCAATTTTTGCGAAAAAACTGTATGGCCATAACTTTCGATTTTCCTAATGTACGATTTCAACACACTCTGACTCCTGGAAACCTGCAGAATAATAAATATTGTGTATCTGTATATGCCATTTTTGTGTCAATTTCTTCAAACTAAATTTTCCAGCAACGTACTGTGTCTAGTATCTGTTCCAAGTTATCAAAAGTACATAAAAAATCAGAAAAAAATGATATCCAAATACTTTGTACTTTTCTCTACATTTTACCTTGATCCCTATGTATGTCCCACAATCAACCATTTATATTGATGTCAAATTCCTGATCAATGTAATAGGAAATTTGGGACTATAGCAAAAGATTATTACCTTCTTGGCTGCTATCCATCACGTGGCAACTGACCTAAAAAATAATCGATAAACTTTGTCCATCACTAAAAATAGGTTTCCGATTTTCTAAAAAGCTTCTCTATTTTTCAGGACTACTTAGACACAAAATTTCGCCTCTCCATCGAGCATCACAACAATTTTAGGTAATTTAAAAGTACATATTACTTATCTAAGAGTAACTTAACATGATGATTCAACTTGACAGTATAAATTTCATAAAATCAATGCTGAATGTTTTAATTTCTGAATTAATATTTATACAGGGTGTTTTTGAACAAAAGGTCAACCCGGAAAATGCTTTTAGTACGTCTCAAAATGACCAATAGTTTTTTTGACACCAATGCTGTAAGACGACCCTGGCCCAAGTTATGAACATTTTTAAGTTTTTTTTTGCTTTAAATTCTTAAATCTGAAAAACTACTACTCCGATACCAGTGCTCCAATGGATAGACAATTATCTAAGCATTCTATGGATACTTTAAAAATAATTCTAGCTTCAGCCACTTTCGAGATATTGAGGTATAAACACAAAATTTCGTTTTTTGTCAGTTTTTTAGGGTATTTAAGATATTTTGTGTTTAAACCTCAATATCTCAAAAGTGGCTGAAGCTAGTATTATTTTTAGGGTATCCAACCATAGAAAGCTTAGATAATTGTCTATCCATTGATGGTAATAGCACTGGTATCGGGGCCGTACTTTTTGAGATTTGAAATTTTGAAACAAAAAACTTACAATGTCCATGGGCCAGGATCGTCTTACAGCATTGGTGTCAAGGCAACTATTCGTCATTTTGAGACGTACTAAAAGTATTTTTCGGGTTGACCTTTTGTTCCACAACACCCTGTATACCTACCTCTACAACTAAAAAACCGTAAAAAATATCTTGTGAATATTTAAAAAACCAGATCTTTTTCTTCTATTGAAACAGCTTTGAAGAGAGAACCGCAGCATAAATAGAAGGTGAATTTTATTCTTGACATTATTTCACGATAAAAGTCGTTAGAATGATGAATATATTTTTACAGTTATCCCTGTCTTAGAAAAGAAAAATGGTGCTGATATTTTGTTTTCTGATAAAAATATTCAAATTCTAAAGATTTTAATCTATTTATGTGATTCAAACTTACATTATTTTTATTCGACAGACATTTCAAAATTGTCATCATCAAATACATGAAGAAATGAGAAGACAGAACAATAAGGTACGTAATTATTTCGAATATAATTTATTTATTATTATTAGCGAAAAAGTAAAATAAATGTTAATGATGAAAATTTCATGACGGTCTGCTGAAACAAACATGAAGATTGTCCAATTCTAACCCAGAATTATTTAACTGAATAAACATTTATTTTAACCTCTTAATTTATAATAATTTTGTCGAGAATTTTGAGTTAATTATAACTAATTTTATTGTTACAGATTACAAAACACAAACGTGCAAGAAGCAAATTGTTATTAAATTTAAGCTGCTCTTTGATGCGTCATCAGTCAGGATTTCAAAAGCATAAAAGAGGTTAGTACAGAAATTTAGTTTACCAAAAAAAATTCAAAAAGCAACTCAGTTTTGTAAAAAAAAATCTCCAAAATAGTTTTTGCCATATTTTAATTTCTAACCATGGTTTTCTATTTGACGGTTTCTATACATGATGAATTCATTTTTCAGTTATCCCTGTCTTAGAAAAGAAAGTGCTGATAATCTATTTTCTGAAACTCGCGAAATTAGCTCAAAATATAATTATATCTACCTACCTATTATTTACAATTTTTTTTCTTTACACAGATGGCCACTTAAGATTGGAAATCTACAAATCGAATTGCAAGGATTTGAATGAAGAAGGTACGTTAACAGTATTTATTAACTAATACGGTATTCATAAGAAAATGGTGTGGTATTCGTATCAATAAGACCTAATTTAATCAATTAATTTGGTACTTTATTTGTACTAATCCAGAATCCAAAGTGATGAATACATTTTGCAGTTATTCCCTGGCTGATTGTTTTAATTTCTGATTAATAAAAAGATACTGCCAAATAGTTAACACTTTCAAGTTGTACAAAAAGCGTTTAACTAAATTTATTTTATTTTTGTTTAGACAAAAACAACGTTCCAACGAGATGAAACCTGGTTGATCTTCAACAAGCATTATTATAAAGGTAAAGATTTAATTCGCTCTTATCCTTAACTTATTATATTCTTTTTCATGATGATTTTTAAATTTAATATACGCATTGGTGTCATAATAGTTTTTGATGAAACTTAAGTTACCCAGACTTGCCCTATCTGATGCTCATTTAAACTATTATTAGTACACCAAAACTTTTTTCTAAAATGTCTAATTTATATATTTTACTACTTTTTTGTAGATTATGTTATTGAAGGTTATCCAAATTGAAGTATGGAGCGAGTAATTTGCAGAGACAATTGCAGGTAAACAAATAACAACAAAAAATAAATCGACCCCATTTTATTCAAAAATTAACATGATGATTTTTAAATTTAATATACGCATTGGTGTCATAATAGTTGTTGCTGAAACCTAAGTTACCCAGACTTGCCCTATCTGATCCTAACTTGAAATCAATTGTATCCCCAAACCAATAACATTGGAATAATCGATTTTTTCTTCTATTACAGATAATGTAATTAGGAAATAAGCAGAATGAAAGCTTATGTTTCCATGCATAGCTCCTTTGAAAGGTAATTATTTTAATGATAAGATTAAATTACATTTGATTAAGATTTGTTCAATATAATGATGATATCAAGGACATGGTTTCGCGACATTTTGTTTATGAAAATAATATGATTTATCCTTGGCTGGCTGATTATACAACAGGCGTGCTCATGTTTTGGCTGGATTGGAAATCTTTAAAAATGCTCCGAAATTCAAAGTTCGAGAAAATGTACAGTTTTGGAGATGAAATTCGAAAACATAGCCCCCAAAAAGTTGCCATTTGGTCCAAGGATCATCCTTGATTTTTTTTTTGAATTGATCGTTATGCATAGCGGGCCATTTTAATTTCGTACTTTTCATCTACATTAACGGTCTTTTGAAGCTACACTGGCCCCTGTTGGTCCAATCCTCTTGAAATGTTGTAAGAATTTGTGGGCATTTCATTTAGAATATTTTGACTTGTATCGGACCATTGGTTCGTGAGATATTTCAAAAA
>JXPH01013630.1:0-10255 GCA_001014845.1 Mochlonyx cinctipes
GCAGAAAAAAAGATATTCAAAAAAATGCAAAGAAAATCGTTAATGTGCACATTTACCCTATATAATTCTTTTTATATTTATTGACTCTCTCAGTAATATCACTGAGAGAGTCAATAAATATAAAAAGAAATACTTATTAACAGTGAACAACTACCTATCTTAAGCTAGGATAGATAAGATTGTCGGGTTAATGTATGCCTTAATTTTTTCATATTTATATGGCTCGGAGGAATAAGAGATAACAAAATTCAGACACGATCCTACTTTCATTCTAATCAATCCCAATTTTGATCATAGTGCCAAAATTTTCTATCGTCTTCACTCTCAATATAGTTACTCCGAATATAACTGTTTATTTAACAAGTTTTAATATAAAAGGTATAAGTAAACCTCGAAGTTAACTTGTGATAGTATCACTGCTTTTTTGATTACAGATGGATTGGGTAGAGTGCAGTTATTTATTACTAATTTCTATAAAAGTTAGGACAGCACTGTAGTTGTTAATGTTCAAAAATAGTCTAGTCTAGCTATAATAATTGTTATTAAATACAGTAAAATAGATAACTAATAATAGTGTACATTTTGATTGATGAGTATAAAAAAGTATCTCTCTTTCTAACTGCTAACTGCATGCAGTATAGTCGCGCTACTAATATGTCTAATAAGTAGAAGAATATAGAAATCTAAATCTAAAAAGTATAGTTTTTGTATTTTCTTGATCTAATTACCTAAATACCTATTAGAATATATATTTTATCCTGTACTTTAAATAGTTATGTTTTTTTGGGCGTGTATATATAATCTTGCATTCTAATAATACAATTCTATAATTTATAGTTACTAGTTTTTTAGTTATAGTAGCATCACGACTGTTCCACTTGAAGTCTTAAAAGCTAAAAATGTTTTTAAAACAGTAAAATTCTCTTTTCTACTGTCTTTCTACAAATTGGACATCCCTCGATTTGATCTCCACACATTTGGCATGTACCATGACCGCAAAGGAACACCATATTTTTTATACGGTCAAAACAAACTGGACACATTGTCTGCATAATTAAATAATAGATAGTTTAGAAAATGATTTATGTTGGGTGTTCGAATCAAAATATTGAATGCTAAAAATTGGGTTTCTTACAACAAGATAAAAACTAGCTTTTATAGAGTCAGTAGCCAAATGCAGAAACCATGCAAAACAAACTGGCTATTGTGCTATTTGTGCTCATTGGTTACAAGATTTTAAATCTGACCAATCATTTAATAGATGCGTGGAGGCTCACGGAACCCTGCTTGATGCGGGGAAAATCCCGAACCCCGTTGTTTATCAATTTATCCCGTCCCTCATCTGAAGAACTGTCATATGTTCACTAGTGGATAATTCGTGGACTTCTCTTTGTAAAGCATGTAAATATCTCCATAAATATTATACTTTTGCAACTTGAAATTAGTAGAATTAATAGAAAATCGTAAAATAATTGCAGTTCAATTCATAATTTATCAAAATATTAAAGAAAATAGGAGAAAAAATTAATTCAACCGGGGAATTCCTTTTTTTTTTTTTTTGAATTTTGAAATTTTGGAAAAGGTGAACCCCCAGACCCTAATCTTGAGTTTTTGTGCGTTTTGAATTTGAAATTATTGAAAAAAGCTTTGGATTACTGTTCTCAGGAAGGAACTCGTTCCAGAGGCAGACCACGCCAAACTTGGCACAGTTCCGTTAAGTCAGAGTTGGCTGTACGCAATGATGAATGGGGTGACATAGCAACCGTTAGAAATTGAGCGAGATGGAAAAATACTATTGACCGGTGTGTCCTACAAGGGGCCATGGCCCTTAAGTGAGTAAGTAAAGAGGGTTTTGAATTTGAAATTTTTACCCGTAACTCGAAATGTATATGCCTCGATGAATATTATATTTTTGCAACTCAAAGTTATCAAAATTTAAAGAAAATTGAAAATTCCATAATCCATGATTTTTCAACATATTGAAGGAAATAAAGGAGAAAAATTGAATTGAAAATAGCGAATTTTCGTAGTACCACTAAGGGATCAATTTTTGCATAGGCAGGCATTTTAAAACATAAAAGATGAAGAGAGACCCCAAACTCCTCCTTTTAAGAATTGTAAATCTCGAAAATTAATTAAAAGATGGGAAAAACTCTTGGACTCCCCTTTGTTTATCAAACTCTTTATAATACTCGAAATCTGTAACAAAAGATCCCAGAGAAACCTATTTTTAGCTTTCAATATTTCAACCTGAAGGATAGTAAAACGGTGTAAAATATACCTGTTCTTTAATGTCTTGTAATTGCTGCTGTAGCTTCTGGAAATCATCAACCAAATTCAAATTGTTCGTTGCAACATTCGATGGTGCTGTAATGTTGTTTGTTGTTAAAGCATTGGAAGTTGCGCTGGCTACATTATTATTGTTCGAAACGGTTAGTGACGGTCCTGGAGCAGGAGTACTGCTTGCCGTAACATTGTTCATAGCTACTCCATGCCCTGCCTTGTTAATACCCTGAATTGATGGTATAATTTCTTTCTTATCTTCAACATGATGTTGAATTGTGGTCACATTTCCAGGCCCACCACTGCATACTGATAAAGGAATCATTTGCTCGATTTGGGTGCGACATTGGACACATTTTTTCATGATTGGAGCGCAATTGTCGCAAGCTACCATGTGGCCACATGGCTTGAAGAATACTGAAGCTTTTTTGTCGGAACAAACTAAACATTCGTCGATCTGGAATAGAAAATAACGCCATTATTTTCAATTTCAAAAGATATTGTAGTTTAAAAATTCGTACCTTTTCTCTAGCAGATACAGAATCACGACAAATCAAACATTTCTTGATCCTTGGTCCACAAGTTTCACAGCATACAACGTGCCCGCATGGCTGCAATGAAACTATTTTATCATTTTCTATGCTCTATAAAGTTTTAAGATTTTAAAAGCATTTTAAATAAATTAAAATCAAATTCGCGGGGTTTTAGTTCGGATTCAGAATCTCCGGAGGGCAAATATGATTAAAAATGGGAGTGTCTTTTGGTTCCACTAAGACACGGTCCATGATCAGCGTCTAATTCGGCCAGATTTTAGTAATTATTCTTTTGCCCTATTAGTTAAGATTAGAAGTGTGCTACCAACGATAGAAGTTTCAAATGCCATATTTTTGGTTGGAACATTTTCAAATTTGTCAATGTTTTGGCTTTTAGATCTAGAATTGCTTTTTAAAGGTCATCATATTACCGTTAGGTATTAGAATAAAAAACATTTTTTATAAACATTTTTCAAATGTCAGAAAAATTTCTATATAAAATTCCGATAGTATTCAACCTAAAAGTGAAATAAATTCCAAGACATTGCCTAGGGTTCACATGGACCTATAGTATAGCTAAGCGTTGACCTAGATATAAAGACAATTATAATGTAATATCACCTTAAAAACAGTATCCCTCTTTTGATCCGAGCACAACAAACATTCATCCAACGGTGAATTTGAATTTATCGACAATTTTCCCATGCTCTCCAAAATATTTGCACTGTCCCCAGTAGCCGCGTTGTTTCGGACAATAGTTGAGGTCACATTGCTACTCGTGTTCATATCCAAATCATCCGTCTTTCTTTCGTTGTAACATTTGACCAAAGTTTTGCACAGGTTTGGATCTGGACACAAGTCCAGAGGAGTTTGAAGCTTCCTGTTTTTAATTGTCAAATCAGCTCCGTTCGCCGCTAAGAAGCAGGCGATCGAAGCAGAAGCTTTTTTATCCGTATGATTTCGTAGTCCCATCAAAATCTTCCCGAATCCTTCAACGTCTTGTAATTGTCTTAGTTGGGATAAAGTGTGGTGACGAAGCGCTTCGTGGAGAGGAGTGTCCCCGTCCTTATCCGGAATATTCAAGTTTGCCCCTTCCCTGACCAATAGCTTAACAATTTGTACGTGTTGACGCTCTACAGCCAAGTGGAGAGCTGTTTGTAAATTGACGTTTTGGCAATCCATGTTCGCTTTTCCCATTTGAACAAGGAGCTCAGCGATTTCAACGTGATTGTTTAGAGCTGCTAAGTGAAGAGCTGTGTATCCATCGTCTTTTTTCTCCTCCACAATCCACAATCGGTTTGATTTTGTCAATAGAATCTTCATTGCACTGGGGTTGCCTTTAAGGGCGGCGTGATGTAAAGCATTGAAGCCGTTATTATTCGTTAAAGTTATGTCGGCGCCGTAGTCTAATAGAAGAGACAGCATATTGTCATGTTCTTTAGAAATGGCATCGTGTAACGGAGTGTCACCTTCCGAATCTTGCAAACTAGGATGACAACTAAGCTCCAATAATGTTTTAACCACATTAAAATGTCCTTTGTTTACAGCAATGTGAAGAGCTGTTTGGCGTCTCTTATTCCTAGCATTCAAATCAGCGCCAGCCTTTGCCAAAAGTCCCATAACTCCTGGCTCATCCCCAAAAGCAGCGTGATGTACGGCGCGATCTCCATCTTTGTCTTCAATCTCAACGTCCGCTTTAAATCTCAACAGTATTTTAATGACCTCCAAGTGTCCGTTTTGGCTGGCCGCTTGAAGCGCAGTGTGTCCTGCAAAAACCCCGTTCACGTCAACTCTTGCATCAACTTTAACAACCGATTGCTGAAGCGTTGCATCCTGAGAAGACGATGGTGTGGAAGAGGATTGATGATTTTGTGCCGCCCCAGTCAAATATTCCTCGACCTTAGCCACGTCTCCATTTGCTGCAGCCTTCACTAATTCTTCTGTTGTGTCCCCTGAGGCGTGTGGTTCGAATAGTTTCTTCAAAATTGCAGACAAGCGTTCTCCATTTGTTGTCACTGCACCGGAGCCGTCGGCTGAAGATGCCTGCAATATAAATTTGTAAAAATTTATTTTATTTCAATCAAAATACCCAATAGTTGACAGTAATGCCCTCCCCTAATTTTGGAAGGATCTTTTTGCATTTTCGAGAAAATTCAATTTCGGGTTTTTTTGTCTTTTCGTTTTTAGCCCTGAACTGGTATATATACGGGTCCAAATAGATGGATTTTTTTGGCGACTTAGATGGAAAATTTTCAAATAAGCTTTTACATGTGAATATTATTTTATTATTGAAATCGAATTTCTTGAGAATATGAATAATGAAAAAATAAAAACAAAATAATTTTTATTTATCAAACACATTTTCATACAAAAGGCCGCATGACCGCCTGTAGGACGTCCCTAGCGTACGCCCGTGCGGAGTACTTAAAGATTCTAACAGAAGGGCAACTAGTTTTTTCACCAAAAAACTTCCTATACTTCCCATACAATATGAAACGGTTCAGGAAACCATACAATAAACGGACAGACAGGGTTCTTTCGAGATTTATTCTTTCTTGATTTTGCATTTGAGCTGGAGGAAGGGTCTGTCAACTATTGAAAGAACTACTCTAAGTATTCGGTATTTCACTCTATTATAAATAAAATACTTACAACTTTAGTAACAGCTAATGGATTGTATGTCCACGACGTATTACAAACTTCAACTTTGAGATCATTATCATGATAAACTTGTTGAACTCTTCCGACCTTTCCAAGTGTTGGAACCATTGCTTCAGCCCACTCGCCATGACCTCTTTGCAAAACTTTAATCCTCTCCAAATCACTACAAATTTTAACAAAATCTCCAACAGCAAATTGTTGTGATGAATTATCACTTAGTAAAGCGGCTGGAGATGAAACAATCGTTAAAACTGTTGGGTTAAACGTCCATCTATGAGAGCTTGGATATGCAACCACTATATCATGATCCTCATCGATTCCCACAACAGTCCCGGAATTATTCAAGCACTCAAACATGCCATCCGTCCATCCACCATGACCGTGTTGAAGCGATTGAACAATTTCCATCTCCAAATCAACAGTAACCTGATCTCCTATCTGGAAACTATGTGGACCTCTTCCCGGTCCATACTCTCCTAACAATGGAAGATGATCACGATAGACGGTAGTTCCTTTAGCATCATTAACAACCTTCAGATCAGCCATACCCTCAAAACCTACACGATACAAATTCTTTGCTCCGTTGTCCCAAACAACATAAGCAGCTGATCTTGGTGAAGCTGAAGACCAGTCTTGAACTTCATTTACTTTTCCGCGCCTACCATTTCCTCCATCTTGATCCTCCCACTGCCAATCAACGCCACGAACAACGCGAGCTCCAGGAAAAATTCCCCTCACAGCAATCTTTTTAGTTTTTCTTCGTGGCTCCAATAACGCTCGCTCCCCTCCAGGGGTGGCGATTCTGTGAAATCTATGCCTTAAATGATGCTTATCCCCGTGATAACAAATGGAGCACAAATCATAGTTATTGCATTCCCCGCACTTCCACCTAATCCCGAAAATCGGTTGCTGCCTGCAGGTATCACACATTGTTCCTTCGTGTTTTATACCCGTCGGTGCACTGTCCAAAATCCTCAGATCGTACGCACCAGCACAACGATAGTTTGCAGCAGTTCCATTATCCCAAACAACTACAACCTCTTCGGATGATTCAAAGTTTCGTACTGTTCCGACATGTCCCTCACCGCCATCCTAAAGAAAAGAAAGGAAAGATGAAATTAAGTACCATTCAAAACACAATGATGTCACGAAAATAGATACAAAATACACTCTAGATTAATTGAAAAATCGATTGTATAGTTATAGTATTCTCCTGTTCTCTCTTATTATTATGATATGCGATGTGTTCACCTATTTGTGCTGTATATGGTATATTCGGTGTAGTGTGAGGTGAATAATTAAAATATTCCATATGGAACGGTGTATAGTATGATGATGATGCTGCTGATAAATTTTATATAAATGTTATATAAAAACTAATTTTAGTTGTAGCGGCACCGAATATTATAAACAGAGGAAAAAGGATGGAAATTTACACCCGATAATAGTTTGTATTCAAATCTCTAGCACATAAGGCTTGCGCTCTCGGCGTGTGTGTTTTGGTGCAAATTGGATGCAGAATTTCTATTTTTGTGCTGATTAGTTAATTTTTAATGAATATGCTATTTTTAGACTTAAGAGATACTTGGGAGAATTTCAACGCATATACATTAGAATTGCTGATGCCTATGCCTACATTAATTAATTTTGAAAGCCCTATGTTAATAATTCTTTTATAGTCCCTGACGATAGATGAGATTTCAAGTGAGCCCTCAATTCGCAGCATACATTGTAGCCGCTACTTGAGATCACGCATTCCGAACGGTAATTTTTTATCTTTTAACCGCTCGAATATCTAATTCAGAAAAAATCAATTACCTAATCAATGGAATTACAATCACCTACTTTATACCCAATTTAATATGTTTAATGACATACCGATCTGGTTTTAGTGCTAAAATAAATCAAATATCACTAAAATATAGAAGCTCAAAATTTGAGTTTTAAAGGATTTTTGAGATTTTTTTCATAAAAATTCTAAATCACATTCAGGGTACACAAAAACACATCATTTTCATAATTGAACTCCAGAGTCCAGATGCCAACTATTAGTTTCGTTACCCTACACTGAGAGAAATTCATTTCTTTGAATAGGGTATGAAAATAAACCTTGTGATATTCACTATAAGTTCAAATCTTGATCTTTGAGATTTGTGCCCTCTTACCCCTCCTAATAATTGAAGTCTAAAAAACAACGGAGCGACCCAGGATTCTTTAGGTTCTAGCAAGATATTTTTTTGTTTTAAAATTTAGTCTTTCTAATAATCTTGGTCAACCGTTTCACATGATATTTTAGTGAAAAGCTTGCCATGATGACCTCATGGATAATTGCCTTTTTCCGCGTTTTTCGAATATCTGAAGTCCTGATCTCAATTTGGAACATAAACTTTTGGTAAGTACTTAATAGTTCCTGAAAGAAATTGATTCTAGAACCTCGGGATCTGGGAGCTGCTATGCACCAGGAATTTCTAAGAAACTTGGGTTTCAATGATCGGAATGAAACATAAGCTTTTGACAAGAAACCAAGAACAGTTTCTAACAAAATTTTATTCCAGGACTTGAGCTCAATCTTTGTGTTTAGAGAACCTTCTCCCAGAGATTTAAACCCAGAAGAAAGAAACTGGATCATTCAAGTTTGCATATAGTCGAATCGAAATCCATTTCCCAGGCCGTCAGACGCCATTTACGTTCACTTTATTTAAGTTTATTTCAAACGGCGCGATGTCCATTGATTGTCGGCACATGTTTCATTATTTAAGTATTTAATTATTTTAGTTTTACTAAGTAGGGTAAAATACCCAATAGTCAGACATTAATCAATATTTAACCATCATTGGAAAATGCTCGACTTTTTCAAGGAACTGTTTGAAAGAGAAATTATTTTTCTCATGAATCCAATTCCATATTTAACATATTAGCCCATTATAAAATTCTTACACGAAATAACATTGTTGCTGGAGATAATTTTGTCAAGCTATCACCAATAATTTTGTTCTATTTTTTTTTCTTCTAAAAATACACTTTTCAATTGCAAAAAATATAACCACACCACAACTTTTGCCAAAATATAAATTGAAATGGTCACAATCACTAATAATAAAACTAGAAACTTAATAGGGCTAAAATTTGACGCAAAATATACATAATCAAAATTAGTTTTCGGACTCAAATGTTGCAGATACTTATTAAATACATTGAATATAAGTACCACTAACGGTTTTGGCTGAGATTCTCAAAATATGATTGAGAAATCGATATTTGTGATTTTGGTACACTTGGCTGACGACTCTTTGGCGGCATGCCTTTTGCTGAATTCCATTTGGCCGAACAGAAAAAAGTTATTTGGACATTTGGCCGAATCATAAAAAACATTTGGCCGAAATAGGAAAAAAATATCATCTTGCGACATTTGGACGAAATAGAAAAAAATTGCATGCAAAAACGTCTTTGAAAAAAGGGTGCATTATGTGGGATTTTNCAAAAATAACTTTTTCTTAACTATAATTCAAAATCAATTTAAGAAAAAAGGGTGCATTCTGTGCAATACTAATTTTACTATATCCTAATCAAATCACTAAAAAATTGTGTGTTAATTTTACTGTACCGCATTATATCATTAAAATAGTTCTTTGAATAAAGGGTGCATTATGTGGGGTTTTTAACTATCGCGAAAATAACATTCTTTAACTAGAATTCATAATGAATGTAAGAAAAAGGGGCGCATTGTGTGCAATACTAATTTTACTACATATATCCAAATCAAATCACTAAAAAATTCTCAGAAAAAAGGGTGCATTATGTGGGGTTTTCAAATCTACGAAAAAAGGGTGCATTGTGTGCAATAATATAAATTTTACTGTATTGCAATTACTGAAAACTCTTTGAAAAAAGGTGCATTATTTTACTGTATCGCAATTACTGAAAAACTCTTTGAAAAAAGGTGCATTAAAGGTTCTAATTTAAAATAAGTTAAATTTTTATTTTTTTCATTTCGGCCAAATGTCCCATATATTTTTATATGATTCGGCTAAATGTCCAAGTAGAAAAGAAAATTTGGCCTTATGGACTCAGCTCCTTATGGTTCGGCCAAACGGCCTTCTGCCATATGGACTTCGGCCATATGTCCAAGCACCAATATTCGTGTATGTCAACTATTGGCTCAAGTGTGTAGAATCTCATTCGATTTAGTTAGGGAGTGCAAGCCGTATACTTTTTTNTCAGCATCTTGATCATCGAGTCGTACACTTGAAATACGCTTAGCTGCAATAGCCTGCTTGTGAAAGATTATTGCCTGAGTCTTTGATGTATTTAATTTTAGTCCATTGCATTTACTCCACTTAAGTATACGCACAAGATCCTCATTACTATTGGAAATAATTTACTGCGTATTTTCAACTCTATCAGAATTATAGATTTGAAAACCATCAGCAAACAGATGGTAAGTTTAGAGAGACGCAATTAAGAAGGTCATTGATGAAGATGGAGAACAGAACAGCAAGGCTTCTATTATAGAACCTTGTGGAACTCTATTCCTCAACGATAACCTCTCCTATTTAGCTTCACTATTTTCAAGATACTGACTACGCCCGGTCAGGTAGGACAAGATAAAAAATCATTTATTGTATCAAAAGCTTTCGAAAAATCCAAAAGCACTTTTCCATCCTGAAATTTATAAAAATTCATATGCATGCAACAGATGTAGCTTTTTGTGCCACTAGTCACTTTTGGAGTTATGATACAAAATATGGATTACTCAGAAAGTACTGATAACTATTGGG
>JXPH01013652.1:1805-13937 GCA_001014845.1 Mochlonyx cinctipes
AATCGGACAAAGGCTTCTGTGGGCTCCCATAGAAAAGTTCGTCATTATATCGATAAAACCGATATAAATCACACATTTATGAATAAAATCTTTTCAAATTTCGACCAAAATTGTTAATTGGTACCCACTTTATGCCCTATTAATTTTTAGTCTAATTGGGCAAAGGCTTCTTGGGCTTACATACAAAAGTTCGTCATTTTATCGAGAAAATCATTCTAAATCCGACATTTATGAATAAAATCTTTTGAAATTTTGGCCAAAATTATTAATTGGTACTATACGTTTGTCCATTTTTAGCCCAATCGGATAAAGCCTTCTGTGGGCTCCCATAAAAAAGTTCTTCATTTTATAGATAAAACCGACAAATTTATTAATGAAATTTTGGCCAAGACTATTACATGGTACCCGTTTATGCCTACCAATTTTTAGCCCTCTCAAAGGATTCCGTGGGCTCCCATACAAAGTTGACAGATTACCAAAAATGATGAATTTTTATAATNAATAATCTAATCAGTACTTCCTCCCTAATTAGCTGGAACGACGTTAGGAGCGGTGGCATAGAAAAAAATAATATAGAAGTTAAAGTCATGAAGCAGTATCGGCCTGGTTCTTTTAAAGAAGAGAAAATTCTAAAAAAAATCTTTTGAAGGAAGAGTGCGGTTTTTAATTAAAAAGCCTTATGTATCCGGTGCCTTTTCGTTTGGCCATATATCCCAACACCGCGTTCATTGATATCGGTTAGTAATTTAAGTGACAGATGAAAAACACGCCACATAAGCGTGTCGCCACCTCTTAGATGGCGGGTGTAAATAGGCCAATTTGGATTATTTTCGTAAATTCGAGCAAACACTAGATTGGAATAAGGTTTTAAAGCGTGCGTGTGTGTTTCACGCCAAATCGAAATGTTTAAAAAAATCAACATGCAACTCGTTGACTTTACCAGAGTGTTTTTTTTTCTGAGTATACTGGAAGTGAGACGTTCGTGGACCTGGCTAAAAATTAAATCCTTGAAACTAGTACAGCTTTTACTCAATTTGACATACTGCCATTTTTGATATGTTTCTAGTATCTGCAATAAAAACCCTAAGATAGCAAAACTAAATACGAAACCGTATCTTATTTTAATTTTCTTAGTTTAATTGTTGCAATGAAATCAAACCATGAAAATCCCAAGTTAAAAGTTAAAGTTTGACTCATAAGTGTTAATGTATTTCCGAAAGCCATTACATACAACACCATAGCAAAACCATGGTTCAGGAAATCTCTAGCATCCGTTGCAAATATTACGATGCAACATTTTCTCCATACATTAGTCTATAATGCCCTTAAAAATAATTTCATGAAAATAAAACAATTTGGAAACATCAAAATTTTGCAGAGACTGATTTCATAAATAAATAATATCAAAAATTATAGATTGCGAATTACAAAAAAAACTGCAATCGAAGATCATTGCACCTTGTCCCAAAAAGCTCATAAATCATAAATAAAGTCATGTTATCACTCTAATTTCATTCACAAACACAATAAATTTCATTCCGCAATTATATGTATTGAATATTTGAATGAAATGATTAAGTTTTAAGTAAAGTCGGCGCAACATAGCGTAAAACGTATGTTCAAGACGAAGCGAGGTGCAGGTAGAAGGGGGTGGTGATGGTGGTGGTAGGAGAAATCTTCATGCAACACTATACGCGAACAACAACGTATATAGTTGTGTGGCCTTTAAATATTAACGATAGTCTTCAGCCAGCATCAACCAGTTCAGTACCTTACGGTTGCTTCCAGTGGATTATCACATTTGTGGATTACTTTTTGTTGTTATTTTAGTGATTTTTTTAGTAAATCTTTTTTATTAATCAAGGTATGAAAAAAGTGATCTTTGTGCGAATAAAAAATAAATATTTTCATAAAAACCGGTTCAAAAAAATAAAAAAATAAAAATAAAATGTGTTATTAGAAATAAAATTGGACATTAAGTGATAAATTAAAGCTTGGGTTAATCACCCTATAATAATAGTAGTACAAGAAGAAAATATCTGGGGATAAATTCGTTGTTATTAAATCTCCATAAATTGCTACAAATTGCAAAGTTTTTCTCATCCTCTGGCTACAAAGTTTTTGTTTGTAACAGAGAAAAGTGTAAATTCGAATCGGAAAAGTTTTTCTAATCTGTAGGGAAAATATTAGTTGCTCTTTTTCCCTAATAATGATTTTGTTTGGTATGGGCTTGTTATCCTGTTTTGTGGAGTGAAAAAAATATGAAAAGAAGTTTACAGACTTTGTAAAAACTCGTTACATGAAATTTGTGTGAGTGGGTGGAAGGGAGAGTGTTTTTAAACAACTTCTATGCTGGCGCCTGGTTTTTTGTGAGCAAACTTAACTGAAATGTCTTTAAATAATAAATTTATCGTTCACATGGTGCACAGAGGTTAATGTTAAATGAAAAACGATCCAACAGCAAGTAAATACGGTTATGTGGGTCAAAAATTATGGACATTTATGCTGTGTCTTTTGTTCCGGTGGTTTATATTTTCGTTTTGAAAAATGAGCTAAAGTTGTGACTGGAATTGTGATGAACTTTATAGTATTTTCTGATTTTTTTTTTATTTTTGAATACAAAAATTTCAACTCACAGTCCATTCAAATGAGAGGGTTAAAGTTTAACAAACTGCCTCTCGTGAACACTTCAGGATGATTCAAAGCAAATACTTCAATCTTTTGCATGTTTGAATAATATTTCCATTTAAAATTGTCAAGATTCTGTACAATAACTGCTAAGTTTTTTTATTTAACTTTAGACCCTACCTACCTTACCAGTTTTTTCTCAAGGCATGCTTGTTTTAAGGTCTTTCCTTAAACAAAACACCTAATTGAAGACCTCAGAAAGATAAAAGAACATAGAGGAATTTCTCAGATCATTCCTAAGTACTTTAACAGGTTTTTAAGACTTCTTAAGGCCCATCCAATGGGGCTTTCATATCGATGGGTTAATCTCATCTGTAACATTTCATCGGTGTATTTATTTGTGGGCACTATTTATTGATAGATGGACATTTACGCACACTTTCTTTTCAGGATGGATTGAGTAAAAGCTAAATTGTATTTATCTCATTGCATTAAATACTCTAAGTAATCTATGGGCATAAGTATTTGAATAGTTTGCCAAATATTTGGTCTTGTCTGTTTTTTGGGACGCTCAACACGAATTCATGGCTTCTGGAACATGGTGAAAATGGCCAAAGACCGTTTCTTCAGCTCCACTCAGACACAGTTTATTGTAAGATGATTGCATTTGACTCAATATTCCATTACCATGATTTCGGTGACTATTTGTTATGAGAATCAGATGTTTGGTTAAGGAGATATACCACCGGATTCTAAGGGACCAGAATTAACTACTTCACTATGGATTTTTTATACTGATTGTCCATTTGTACACGTTTTGTTTGTCATTTTTCTTCTATACACTTTTAAACAATATACATTATTGATTCTGGTGCTGGAACACTGAAAGAAAATCTATAAAATCTGTATTTGGGGACCTGTAAACTTCAAAACTGCTTCAATAGCCTCCCAGATGTTCGATTTTCTCTAAACTCCCTAAAGTCATTTGAAAATACGTATATTATCATAATTGGTAATCATTTGGTCGGTATTTTAAGATATTAGTCAGTCCCCGATGCCGCGCCTGCAGCAATTAGTCAGCTTGGGTGCCAAATCACTATATTATTAAGTAAAAAATTCCAACTTCCCTCCAGAACATGATAGATATTATCGAAAACTCAAATTTGTTACCCAAGCCAAATGACTACATCAGGTTCGCCTTCGGGGACTGATATGGGTACTCTAGAGTCTAAAAACCAAAGATCTCTTTAATGCCACTCTAAAATTATCTTTTTGATTATTTTCAGCTACCAAGTGCTAGCAGAAAAATCGCAGTTGCCAATTTTATTTTTCTTATGATCCTAATTTTGGGTACAATCAGTGATGGAAAATTGGGGACAATTTGTGCCCAATTCTAAACTCTGAAAATTTATAGCGCCTTGTTTGTGCTTAGTCGTTTCAAACAAAATACATAATCTTACTGAATGAGAGAGTGCCAAACATATTCCGCGAACTTTTTGAGATTAATTTCTATGTAGCCGGTTTTGGAAAATTTTGGGCCCAATTTGTGCTATACATTTTCCATTCTTGGACACAATTGTGCCCACACATTCTCCCTTCCTGATTGCAGAACATTACTTGGAAAAATGTCAAGAACTGTCCGGTTGTGTGAACTGCCCTGGACTGGAAACTTGGAAACTTTTTTACAAACACAGCTACTGAAAGTATTTTTGCTGAGTCTGAAACATACATACAAAGTGGCATGGATGCATCCGTGCCATCTCGATGACGTCTGAGCTATTTCCTACCATTTCATACTTTGATGTACCGCAACATTGCTTAAGGCTTCCAGACCAACAAGTTGTTGTAGAGACAATCTGTACTTCACATTTTCATTATCTTTGCCTACTTTAGGAAAATTTGACCCATTGTGAAGGTTCAGAGGAACTAATACTCCTATAAATGAATCACACTGTTCGTTTCTCTACACTCAGAAAAAAATCCGTTGTAGGAACGTAACTTTTCGCGAAAGCAGGGTTTTATGTTGTGGCAACGCAACACCATTCCATTACGTTTCAACATCATTTTGTTGCATTATGGTAACATGAAATTAAGGATAGTTTAATTTCACCGTAACTTTACATTAACGTAACGTAATATTATGTCGTAGAAACATAATTTTGTTATCCTGTCCCCGCATGATACTCTGCCTTTTCTGCGTGTTACTTTAAAAATTTGAGAACTCTAAAAAAGAGAAAAGGTTGTTGCGCTAAACCTCAACATTTCATTTGTTAGAGCTTGATTAAATTCCAAGTGCGATGAAAAATAAATTTGAAGTTTCAGAACTTTAGCTTTGCTGACCCTAAAAGAAGCTATTTCAGTGTTTTGTGTGCATTGCAATTCTATATTTGAAAATACTCCTTCAACGTCTTCCATAAAGTATCTGGTCATTAGACCAATTTTGACATATGGTTAGTGTGTTGGCACAAAGGAGAGCAATGTGGTTCAAAATAATTTGAGCCAATTACAGTGACTGAGGTGTGTCAGCATCACAGGTGTATTTTTTAACTTTAGATCTCTCCACATATAGTTATAAATGGAAGCTCGTTCTTCTATCTGTCGCCTGTATTCCACTGCCATATTCAAGCCATCTCATGGCACTGGTGAGCTACCCTATCTTTTTGCTCCAGTGTATTTAACTCTGGCCACAATTGTTACTGTTAGGGGCAGAGAGGAGTGGTTCAATGAATTTTTTTTAACACTTTAGAAGAGAGAACAAACTGCGTTACAGATGGGTCCATATGCAACGGGTTTTTTGCATTTCAACTTTTGAGCAACTTTCTCATAATTTTGGAGTACAAAACCTATGATGCATCCAGCCATTACCATCAATTGGTTAATGCATAAAATCACTTCACTATCAATAACGGATGTTCACTAGGATCTCTGCGCTTTCTGCTTCATTTAAATACATTTTTGCACCAGCCTCAACAGAATATCATAAAATTTATTAAACCTTATAATAGCTGAGCTGGAACTAATTTGTGTGTGCAGCACACGATTATGCTATTTTTTATTGTATTCGCAATTTATTTGCAGCTAAAACCAATTTTCATTATTATTACTGATGCTATTATGGCGTGATTAAAAAAATACAATATGGCAATAAAAATATTGCAGTGGTTCGGTAAAAAAAGGACTCGTCTCCTCCCTCTAGGATACCATAGGCCTTATTATTGTAATATTTTTGTGTCCGGTGCCGAAAGGGTCACAAAAAACCAGAATCCGATGACTTTCTCTTTCATTTTTAGCGAGCTGAGAAAAAATAGCTTAACCTCAAAAATATAATATGTAAGACGAAGAGGAGGGGAAGAAAGAGAGACTTGAAAAAATGCTATAATGTTTAATGTTGTTTACCATTACATAATTCATATTTTTTTCTTCTCTGCTGAAGCAGCTCTGAAGATACTTTGAATATTTTATTTTTTATACGCTGCACTCTTTCAGTTTTATTGGATTAAACAGTTATTAAGGGACCAATTGCGCCATTTTTAATTTAGTTCAGTATCGTAATAATACTTTTACGTCATCTTTGTTTCAATGTCACTAGAAGAGATCTTGTAATTTTTTTCTTTAAGAACAAGCCAAAAAATTAGTAAAGTGTCATCCTTTAAAATGTAATGTTTATCTTGCTCTTTATGTCTTCTAAAAGTTGTTTTTCTTGCAATAATTTTAAAAATGTCTGCGTAAATTAAAATTGGGATCATGGTCAATCTTATACTAAGATGTCTTTTTTAATGCACTGTCATTATCAATTTTTTTGCACTTGCTTTTTCGTAAAAATATATTTAATTATTAAATGGAATTGACTTTCAAAATTTTTGGTTGTTTAACACTCGTTTTGAAGGTTGAGTGTTGTAATATAAAGATAAACAAGAAAAGTTCAGGAAACTTAAAGTGAAATGCGTTTTGGGTTATCCTTGATAACTTTACAATACTGTGGTTAAAAAGGTCACTTTACGTTCTATTTCAATGATTCTACGTATCCCATAATAAACTTCATCATGGCCCTTTCTACAATTACAACTGTCCAAAAATTTAAATTTCCCGTTGAACACTCTGGCCACATTGTGAGCTATGCTACACATACACGCCAAATTTAGGTTGATCCACTTTCACTCCAAGAATCAAATTTCAGGTATTTTTTCAATTAATGTTTTAACCAACAATTGAACTCATTGGGATACTTTGCGTTTAAAAATATATATTCTATAAATAGTTCAAAAACTGGTCTTAGGCGTGATTGAGAATGACCCATGTATACAGATTTTTACACCAAATTAAAAACGTTTGTCCAAGTGGCTTAAACGGTAGAGCTCAATTATAGGTTCCGGGATCAAATCCGACACATGAAATTGACCTTGTGTTTTTTCTCCATTGTTGATAAGTATAGATTGCTTTGGGTGTTTAATGTAAACAAGTAATTTCGAACATATATCGTAAATGCCATGCTACCAAAAATATACTTGCTGCACCAAGTTAAGTATGATGTACATGTCGAAGAAATTAGTGATTTTTTGGGCTCAATGAACTGGTAGCTGGTAGCTCATTAAGATATCCATTAAAGTTGTTGTGATTCAGAATCCACTACCTATAAGTTGTAGGTCCACTAATAGCCAGAAAGTTTACTGAAATATCAGGACTTGCCTGGGCCCAGGGCCATGTAAAGTTGTTTTTGAGCGGGCTGCGGATCCCCTTATGGGGGCCCTATAATTTTTTCTATTGGTAATCAGTATACGGTATCTTAAACAGCGCGAAAAAATTTTAGGGTGTTTTTCAGTAAAACTGGCCTATTTTGAAGCGATTTTTTGTAATAAATCATTTCCCAAAAATGAGAGCCCCTATAGGCCAATTTTTAGGTTTTTATTGCATTATTGTTAAACAATTTTGGGGGCCCTTTTGCTCAATTTCCAGGTGCTAGCACCCAGCGCACACCCCCTTTGCACGGTCCAGGCTGGGCTCTCTAAGGTACTAGGCCTTATTATAACTACTAGTAATAACGATCGGCTCAGCTTAGAGGCCCTCAGTTTTGAAAATCAACCTCAAGGAGTGATTAGGGCTGGGAGGTTTATATTTTTACTTCAACAATTATAACTCAATACTTTTTAGCTCCGCTTAGGCGACTCAATGGGGCAAAACAGCTTTTTTGATGGATTCTTAATGCGTTCAAAATATATTGCAAAAGCTTCTAAAAATCTATATTATAGGGACTCAGTTCTTTAAGCACCTTTTTTTCTTCACTTTACTGACCCTTAGGGAAGATTTTTTGAAAATTTGTTGATTTCTCATGAAACCAGTTTTGACAAACTAGAGTATTGTTGAATTTAAATTTTCAATCAAAAAGAGGTTCCTGATGTTGGCTTTTGGCCAAAATGTCCAATATCTTGGTAATACTCCTTTAAACATTAACTATACAGAGGCTAACAAATTTCAACCTATACATGGTAATTTTTTTTTATCTTGATGTCAAACGATGTTTTTGATAGTTTATCACGATACCCTCAACCGTTTTCGGGAAAAGAGTGAAATGTGGTTCTTCTAGTCCTTAACTATTTCACTATAGTTATTCACTGAAATGTTTCTTTCGATTCCCTACGGTAAATTAAGACATGAGAACATCCACACGGCATCCTCCAGGCTTCCTACAGGCATCCCCACGGATATGATTAAATGTAAATTATTTTAAGCATTACTGCAAAAACTAAGTAATGGTGCTAAGTATAGATTCGAAGCTATTGATATTTTTGAAAAATATTGGATTNCATCCCCACGGATATGATTAAATGTAAATTATTTTAAGCATTACTGCAAAAACTAAGTAATGGTGCTAAGTATAGATTCGAAGCTATTGATATTTTTGAAAAATATTGGATTTATTTTGAAATTCTTGTTTTCGAATCTTAAAGGTTACACGTGAAGAAGGCATGAGGAAGCCATGATGAATTTTTAAAATGCAAACAAGAGGATGTCGTTAGGACGTCAAATATGTATGGAGTTTTTATGGGTTACTGACGTGTTCTCTGTTTTCCTCGCTGATTGTTAATTTTTTAGCCATGAGAAAGCTGTTAGGTCGCTAAAATAATGCATGGAGTCCTCACGGTTTCGTCACGACTTCCTACCTGGTAGGAACACGTGAGGTAGCCGTTAAATTTCCCGTAGGGTTCTAATAAACACAGAATTGAGAGTCTTGGAAAACTAATTCTATTTATTGAAAATTTGGACGCTTTTTCCTATGCAAAGAATTTCTTTTTTCCTGTACATTTGTTTTGTATGCTGTGATGGTGTTTTACGGTATCAATCACCAAAACAGAAGTGAAATCAAATTTATTTTTCACGCTCAATAAAAAAAAGCTGCAAAACTGGAAAAAATGTTGAAATTTTAACAGCACAATTTTTGCAGCACAAAAGTTTGCGTTTTACGTGTACTACCCTTTGCAGAAATGGTGGGGTATTTTTTAAAAAACCGCAACTGAATTGTGATTTGCTAAAACATTTGCAATTTCTATTTGCTATTTAAAATCAGCTGTTTTTTCAATTTGGGCTGAGTGTGAAGTTCCTGCTGAACTACAGTCAGCACACTATCCGCATAGCCTATAAAGTAAAGCGGTAAAGTGGGCAAACTACAAGCAGATAACTATGCAAACTTTATTTCGGTTGATCTTAACTTTTTTGGCCATGCTTTTACCAAAAAATGTTTCAAAAACTAAAACCGGACATAAATTCAAATTAACCCAAAATAGCCTTTTTCCATAGAAGTGCTGAAAAGTTGAATGAGGGATCTCAATGTGGCAGGGGGACAAAATAATGAATAAAAGTTTAGCTAGCCTGACCAAAAACAATCAATATTAAGATATCCAGAAACAGAGATTGGTCATGGAGACGGTTGCAGAGCTTAAAAAAAATACCAACATTTTAACAAAAAAAGAAAAAATTGCATTGACGCAGGACTAGGTGGCACGTTTCTTCAATAGGATCTACGTATAAACTAAGATCGAAACCCAACAGAAACTAAGACACAAACCAAAATTATTACAGATGTTCCACAACATTATCGCAGATCGTGCTGTTTAAACCAGGGCCAAAAACTCCACGACATTGGTCGTTGAATGCTCATTTTTGACAAATTTACGTTTAAATATTGATGGTTCTTGGCTTGACCAGTTGGTGGCGGAAAATACATGAAATTTTCTTTATTGTCGCATTACCACTTTTGGGAAAAAGCCTGCACTGTCTAATAGGGTGCTGCAATTTTAGATTTTATTTTTGAAAATTTGAAATCATAGGATTCAAGCCCTCTAGGGTAAGATTCACACCTCTGGGGGGTTGAAAATTTGGATCTTCTAGAATAAAATTCATACGAAAAAATATTTTTAATTTTTTCAAAAATATTTCTGGAATAGTTATCAGATGTCTGCTATTCATAGTCATAAAAAACCTTGTTTTAATTTAATGCTCCCCTGATAAACCGTAATTTTTGAAAATCCTATAAATTTACCAGTTTGGAGAGGCTCTTGAAAGAGCCTTATATTTTATTACAAATTTCTTTTGCGTTTCTGTGAATAATGGACGTCTTAAAAATATTTAAATTTTTTGACAAAATAAAAAGAAAACGAATTGTTTGCCTTGCTGGGGCATTAAGACGTTGAACTTCTGTAAATAAATACGAAAAGGGAGGGCATTTTCACTTTTCAAAACTCTGTAATGATTTTTTGTGTAAAAGTCGTGTTTCTGGCCAACTTCTTCTGCTTTGGGCTCCAGCGGGACCCTTACATACTAACTAATTTGGCTAAAATTTTCAGTGAAATATTTATACATCTAGACCATGAGGCAATTTGAGTAAGAAGTTCGATAAAGCCCCTTTTTTGGCCACACTTAATATTAATATTTTATAGCACGAATTCACATCATTTTGAAAAAATAGTCTACACTGTCCAGACCATCACTGCAACCGTAAATACGTAGTTATTTTCATAGTATTGCAAAAACAAATTGTGAAATACAATTTTAGACCTACCTATTACAACAAGAAATCCTTTAAAGTTACTCAAAGTGGAACGAAAGTATTGCAAAAAATACCGAAAATGCCATTCATATGTTTCTAAACAAGGAAAAACACTCTCCCAAACAAGATTTGTAACGATGACCATGAATAATTTCACTTTTCACGCCCCATAACACCAGCATAAATATTCCATCTTATACATCTCTAATGGGGCGTTAAGATAAATTCCAAGCAAACTAGAAGATATTCAAAAATAGATAAGATTTCCAAACATTTTACATTAAATTTGCATATTTTATTATCACTCAACTAAACTCAACTCTTCATCAATAATAATAATGATAATTATTATTATTATTTGACTTAACAATTTACTCTGATGTAATTTCCACAGACGATTAAATTGTGTTTGTAATTTTTATATGTCTTGCTGTTGACCTTCCATCTTGGAACCGAAATTCGAAATTAATTATGTCATTTGAAAATCGCAATGTACACATAATTTGAATTTCTTTTCGTACTTTACGTCACAAAGTAAATATTTAATTTTATTACATTTTATAGCAACCAGACCATGTAGGGTTTATAATAAGTAAGAAATTTTTAAAACTGTATAACAATTATTGCCCACACGCCATACCATTTCTACATGATATGAAAAGTTTTTTGTAATAATTACAGCATATCAAATTATATTATTTGTATTTCGTAGAAATGGTCCATTCATAAAATTAAATTTATCGACATGGTTCAATGGACTATTTAATTGACTTTCTCTAATTGCGTTTTGAATAATCAAAAATACTTTCTAAGACATTTCGGTGCATTAAGATTAAAACCTGAAAATAATTTGTTTTTCTAAGTCAACGTCTCGAAATATTTGTTCTTCTTCAGGGTGCACGATTTTTTCTTTTCAATTTCATTTGAACCTTGAAGAAGTATTTAAATGTTTCGAAACGTTGACATTCATTATGACATGATTCTAATCTTTTTTCCTCAATATATTGTTCCAGAGACGAGAAAAAAGCATTAGAAATAGAATATAAAAATATAATGAAATCTTTTTCATGTAAATTCAGCCTCATACCTTCATTTGAAGTCAATGTAAGTGATAGGAAATAAAATATTTTTACATTACTTACAAAAAATGAGGTGTTGGCTGCTTGCTGGCTATACTAACCTTGAAATCCTTCATTTATAAATTAAAAGCTTTTTCATGCTTACTTTTCATATACAAAAATTCATACAGCAATTCAACTTCAATTCATACACAGTAAAAACAAATGTAATTTTTATTATAAACTAGTCGATAGCCAGTAGGGTGGCTCAATTTTGTATGGAGAAATTTCAAACGCCAATTGGCAAAAAAATACCCCCGCGAAAACTTTTATTCTGATTCGAATAGTACCCCTGATTTTTTTCAGAATTTTAAAATGATGTTTGCGTCCCGCGCCACCGGTTCA